>CM023458.1:82617823-82877823 GCA_013339765.2 Haemaphysalis longicornis | reverse complement strand
CCCGCTGGCGAGAAAGAACTGGTTGGCCAATAATAACCCTTGGCTCACAGAACGCGTACTTTTCTTGTGGTAGAAGCGGCACCAGAACGAAGATACCGAAATTGCCATCTAGAAGATCAATGCCGGTGTGACAAAAGGCATTCTACGGCCTGTTCGGCGGGGGCGGGCGTATCTGTAAATATAGCGAGGGTTTCCAAGGTTCAAATTAATACAAACACAACAACATCAAGGTTCATTTAAGACCACGAAACATTACTTACAGAGCCGTTTGTTAGTCTTGCGGGTCCTGGCTTCCATGACCTGCAAAGTGAAATTGGTTGTAGCACCCACATTTCTGTCTGCTGGATATTTCTATACTACTCTCAAGTGTCATAAATCTAACTCCAGCAAAACATGTGAATACCAACTGTAATTGATGGTGTTCAGTGTCTTGCGCTAATTTGGTTTAATACCCTAAAAAAAACGGCCAAAATCTGAAGCCCTTTAGTTACAAACCATTGTTGTAGGTTTGCAGGTTCGTTTTCAGTGGCGAAGGAACCCTTCGCTTGAAGAATTCCGGCTGTGTTGCGGTGAAGTTGAAGCAGGAGAGATGAGAAGACGATGGCGGGATGAAGAGATGATGACAACAAAAAACCTGTATTTATGGGTATCTGCAATAGTCGGTTACACAAGTTGATTACAGAGTTCGTTAAGCATGGCTGTATTAGCGATCGACCCTCCGAGTTACGCCTAGGTGCCATACCTTAGCGCTGGACTCTGGGTTACGCCCTAGACGGCAAGGTTTACGTGCACTAAGCACGGAGGCTCGCTGGTCTCCAGCCAAATCTAGTTTCACTAAGTCTGCCGCTGGGCCGTTATGCCGGGAGTATATTCCCTCGTGTCCATTGTAAGCCGGAACAGCACACCTGATTGGTCGGAGAAGAACATCTCGAATCCCACCAATCGTCGGGCCAAACGCCGCCTTCCCAAACTTCGCGCACTTCCCCTCCTCTCCCAGGACGGAGCGGAAGCAGGAAGACGCGTACACGTGCACGGGGCAGCTTTGCCGCGGTCAGGGTGGCCATTAGGCGCCGCGGCACTTTCAAAAGCCGCCGCCCGGCTTACGCACTCCAAGTGTAACACGGTGGCCCGAGGCACGCAACCCCAAATACGGCGTTTTTATTGCTCTAATTGGGCGCGAGCACCTTTCGACGCATCTGAAGACGCAGCAGCGGGCTCCTCAGAACTAGGCCGGCGGCCACAAAGGGAAGCGGGGGGGTGGCGCTTACCAAAGACGGTCGTCCTGGCCTAAAACACTGTGAAAGTGACACATGAACCAGAACATATAAATAGCGCGATTTCTTTCCGTAGAAGTGAAATTGTCGACTCGTTTTGTTACAGTAACAAAGTTTGAAAACCCGCTGTTCCAAATATACCACTAGCGAGCCATCATTGTATCTCCTCTATCCATAGTCTTTGAATTTTTTTTTGTCCTCGCACATATTTGCGCGTTCTTATTTCCTTTGTGCATAACTGTACGCGTTAGCTTTAACAAATTTTGAAGCGACTCTTTAGTCATTCGCTCACATATTTTAGAGCCCCATGCGTACTACCACAAGTAGTGGGACTTGGGGATACAAAAGACGCTGGGACTTGGAGATACAAAAGAGCTAATAAGTAAGCGACGAGCGCAACGTAGCCAGAGCACGCTGAGTAGGAACGCGTAACGCCATTGCCGCATATCAGCTGAGTATCACTGTATTTAGAGATAGGGCACTGCCCGGCAGTGTGGCCCTAACTACGGGGCGTAGTTCACCAGCGCTGATTTACCGATGCAGGAAGCAGTCGCAAAGAGCAAGTGACAGTGGCAGGCTTGCAATACTGGTTGGCTGCGCCTGCACGGTGCGCGGTCTCGACAGCAGGCGCCATGCGACCACAAGGCAGAACGGCTGATTTGGGTCGCCGCTACCCTGGTCCGTAAAGTGCAGCTGATGACAGTACATCCATGAACACATGACGTGCGAACACAAACATAAGAACGAGAACATATAAATAGCGCGTTTCTTTCCGTAGAAGTGAAAGTGTCGACTGGTTATATTAGAGTAACAAAGTTTGAAAACCTGCCGTTCCAAATATACCACTAGCGAGCCACCATTTTGTCTCCACTATCCATATTCTTTTATTTATTTTTTTATTGTTCTCGCACATAGTTCCGCGTTCTCATTTCATGTGTTCATAACTGTACCCGTTAACTTTAACAAATTTTGATACGATTCTTTTTCGCTCACATATTTTAGAGCCCTACGCCTACTACCACAAGTCGTTGATTGATTGTGGGGTTTAACGCGCCGACGCAACGCAGGCGATGAGGCGCGCCGTAGTGGAGGGCTCCGGATTAATTTTGACCACCTGGGGATCTTTAACGTGCGCCGAAATCTCATACACACGGGCGTTTTTGCTTTTCGCCTCCATCAGAAACTACCACAAGTCGTAGCCTCGGACGAGCGTTAACTAGTATTACACAGTCGTTCTCACTTCGCGCGATTTTTCGGCGTGGTGCAGAAGCGTCAAAATACTACCCTATTCCTTCCCTCAGCTTTTCCAACCGGGTTCGAAGTGCAGGATTTATAAGCAGAATAATAAAAAATGGCGCAAGGGGAACGCAGAGAGTCAGACGGCACCGCCCCAAAGAGACGCATGGGACGCAGTACTATCGCAGAAGAAGACGCGCGCAACCGGATGTTGTTACAAATGTCACCCAGAAGCGAGGCATCACGGGAAATACTCCAGCGGTGCGCTAGCGCGAAACGAGGAGAACGATGGGACGAGTGGGAAGCGCGCTTCGGGTGAAAATGCGCTGTTTTGCTTTGCAATAACTCCACTAAGACTCATCGCTTTGAAGGAGCCATGAGTACGAAATACAAGTTTGTTTTATTGGAAAGATTTCGTGCTTTTATTGTGCTCCTGGTGTTTTCACGGCAGCAAATCATGCCCTATTCCCTGCAAAACTATTCAATTTAGGCTGAAATTTTAATTCTCCCTCGAAATCGTGCGTTTTCGGGATGTCAGCTCTGAATTCATAAGAGCGCGCATACAAACGAACTTTCATTGCGCGATTCGGCTGCAGCGCTACTTGCCGTCACTCTTCCCAGATGGCGCTACCATACTCATGCACGAGCCGTTGCCTGCCGTTGCTTTGTTGTTTGCCAATATTTGCACCTGGCTTGTTTTGTTGCTGTATAAAGTAATCCTTTGACAACGTCAGATACGCCAATCAGCCAGTGCTTAAGACAACCCGAAAACGGCGGGATGATGCGCAGCTATAACAAGCATAGTGCGCGCTGAACCAACAACAGTGCGCATCGGTACTTCTACATTTTTGTGTGCTTTCATTATTTCCACAGCTTATCTACCCATTCTTACTCCCATAAAAGAATGTGCAATAAATTCAGGCGCAAAAAGCTCGTTCAGCAAGCATATAAGTTCTGCCTATTTTTCGTTTGCTTTCGCCAGCCTCTGCCAATAGGAGAGCTGGCTGGTGTGACATCATAGGTTCTGTTGCGGGAAATGAGCTAGTGGGTCGCATGGCCATTCCCTTTTATCCTAATTATATAGCTTATTTGAGCGAAGTGTTTGCTGTCAGTATGATTCTAACGACGCAATCTATCAATTAAAAAAAACTTCTGTTTTTTCTTTATGACTCCTTTCACAACATTCCTGAAGGAGGTGATTCCTATAACACTGATTAATCTGCAAAAGTGAACAGCCTTGAGTCGGAAAACCCCTTTCAGGGCCCTTTTAAGTTTGTTCATTTTAGCGTGCGAGCCGTGTCCACGCGGAGAAAAGGAGGAAAAGTGCAAGGGTCGCGGATTAGTTCTAAGCCGTGGGAACGTGCCACATTTGCTTCTACGCCCTTAAACTTTCACCACCCGGCTCACGAAGACAACAGTCGCACGCATGGAATGCTACCTGCGGCGAAAGGAACCATCATCCCGGATGCCTAAGAGGCTACACTAGATAGGGGCAACCAGGCTAGAAAGGCCCTTAGGGACACTAAAAGCACTTTCTCTCTAGTGAAGTATCTCGCCACCCTGGTGTAGTAGTTGGCCTCCACATACCATGGCTGACCAATGCAAATCTCGGCCCTCAGTCCCCAGCAGCTTTAGAGCCGCCGACCACGGCGTCGTTCGGAACAGAGATAGAGCAGAGGGTGCTAAGAATATCTGGGCCTGGTCACGCCACCATTGGCACCATTGAAACGTGAACTTGAGTAGTACACAAGTCCATCTGCTTGCAACGCGCATACGACACTGCATTGGTCGGCAATGAGCCGTGCAAAAGATTATTGCTACAGACGTTTTGCTATTTCAGCTACTTTTCAAAGGTCATGTACAAAAGATCTTCGTTGAAAGGAAAATTCCCACCGACAACAAATGCATGGACACGAATCCTCAGCGCAAATCAAATCGCGTGTAATTACGACGAACAATTTCTATAATTACTGCAAATTACGACGCAAGCGAAGAAAAAGCACACTTTTTTGTGCTTGAAAGCTGCTTCTTCGAAGGTCAAGTAAGTTTAAATATACCGATGAGCAAGATCGCAAACTGGAAGCCGTCTGCTTTCCATTAGCCTTGTCCGTGGTGCAAACTCCAGCGCAACCTCGGCTACAAAAACCTCGTCAAAAACAGGCAGCGCAAGCCGAGAGGGGAGGGTTAGGCAGCGGTCTTCCAGTCAATGGCACCCTTTCAGTCCCAGCGAGAGCTACGGGGCGGTAAACCAGCGACTCCCTACGAATACGGGCTACGTGGCTCAAACTAGCACCCAGATTGTGGGCACTCACCCGTTGACGAGGCGGCGCCTGGAAGGGGGTGTCGGGCAGGCTCGCGGGTGCTCACTCTCGCGTTGGATGTCAAAGGCTCGCCGACTGCCGCAGGTGCTAACTTCACTGCCGTTCTTTCACACTCCGCAGGATGGCGAGCACCCGGGCCTCAGTGCCAGCCGCGGTCTTGCCGAGGGACACCGAGCGCGAGGACGCTCTCGGCAGTTGGTTGGTTGGTTGGTTGCCTCAGACCATGGCACATACCCACGCGAAGGATTGGCCAAGAAGTTTTGTACCTAATGAGGATGTGACCTATATTATTTTAGATCCCGAAATTTAGAAAAGGAAATCATGCACCCTGTTGTGCCCCTTCACTTTCAGGCCGGCTTCTTCTTCTTTCTTCTGAGGCCGGCTGGTTCATTGGTTAGGTGTTTCACTCGGACCATGGGCCATACCCACGAGGGAGATTGGCCAAGAACCTTTGTACCTAATGAGGATGTGACCTGTATTATTTTAGATGCCAAAATTGGAAAAGAAAACACAGCACATATTGATTTTAAAATGTAAAAGGAAACTCTCGAAGAAAAATTAAGTTAATCTGAACAGTTTCGTGGCTAGCAGAGAAACCGGCCTGTCGCCGCAACCTCAGGGCGAAGGAGGACACAAAACCCCCCGTGGAAAATTCTTACGCTCTAAGCACCAAGTGGCAGAACAGCGGCAGTAGATCGCGGAGGGTGCAGCCGAATAAAAGTTGACTCCAGATGCGTGCGTCGCCTAGGGGACAAGCTGCGGCAATTGAAAAAGAAAATGATCGATATTTTCCGGTTCATCGAAGAAGGGGCACTGCGGAAATACAATCAGAACAGATTTATGAAGATAAAGACTTAATGGGGAAATTTTGCATCAAAGTTTAGAGATTGCTACCCCACACACACTTTATTCCCAGAACATCGGTTTCCCTCAAGACTTGTTGATGGGCTAGTTGGTATGATACTTGAAAACTCATGAGGAGAGCGCAGAAGAACGACACACAGAGACAAGACAACCGGACGAGCACAACTAACCGCAGATTTATTCAAGGGTTACGCCCCCAAATATGAGACCAAATTGGAGCATGCGACTAAGTTGGCCGAGGCCGCAGTGATATCGCGCGTGCAATTAAAGCCTATTTGATGAAGAATGCGCACAATTGCGTTAGTGACACAACCTTGGCTTTATATAAAAGAAGGTCAGATTTGTTGAAGCCGTGCTTGTAGGGTGTGACGGTGGATTATGTTTTCTAACCGTTTTGTGTATAAGTATGTTCGGCGCATTCGCCAAGGTTGTCTCGTATTTGGGGACATAAGCCCTTGAATAAATCAGTTGTTAGTTGCACTCGTCCTGTTTTCTTCAGTGTATCATCCTTCTGCGGAATCCTCATGAGTTTTCAAATTTTCTCTTGCTTCACTCCGTTTTTACTCATATATAAACGCGAGCCCTCTTATACTCTGGACACAATACCTCCTCATGACGCTGATGACTAAGATAGCACGCCCATCTCATAAGTCGCCAAACACGCCGATCAATGTCGTCAACTGGCATAATGACTAACAAAGGAAGAACAACAGCGACAGAAGGCACAGCATGGCGAAACGGAGTCTGCTCCAAGGTTCTCGCCCGGATCACTTGTTTGGGTGTGGTGCCAGCCACTGCTCTTGGCTTGAGCAGGAAGCTGCTTTCGCGATACGATGGTCCTTACCGTGTCGTCAAACTCACCTATCCTGTCATTTATATCGTTGAGCCCGTTGCTCCATCACTTTAGCAGCGACGTCGCGGCAGGGACATAGTCTACGTTTAGCTCCTGAATCCTTAAGTTGCGCCTGTAACTTGTCTCCCTGATCACCAGGATGGCTCGTTTCCCCTGGGATGCATTCGTACGAATGTGAGTAGCCGGCGCCATTCACGTAGGAAGAACAGGATTGTAGACTGCACTGTCCCTCCGCCTTGCGAGGGTGCGTGCCGAAACAAGGGAGCATCATCGTCGCCGCGAAATGGCAACAATCCACGGCAGCCGCATCGCGAACGCTTAAAGGAGCCATGAAGACAAAATACAAGTTGGGTTTATTAGAAAGACTGCTTAGTCCCGATAACAATGATACCAATATCATCGCAATCTTCGAACAAATAACGGAGATATTAAAGAAAACGTGTGAAGCAGTCGCGACCCCCTAGCCAATTTCCCGCAACTTTTCTATGACGTCACGAAACCTTGTTTGTGCGATTGGCGGCCGCCTAACGGACCTGTCGCGACGACACATGACTGGACGTCTGTGATGGCCCTCTAGTTCCATTTGACCGCATCACTTGAATGCTAACGTGCAGTTAACGCACTGAAAGTTATGTTTTATTGTTGGCCCGTATGACGTCATTCTCGCTCATAACACGTCACTGTGGCGCAAAATTTGAAAGTTTTTAAATACGTCTTGCTTTTTTTTCGTTAAAAAACATCTTTTGGGGCTGTAATGGAGCTGAGTGAGATACTGAATCCTAGTTCTTTCAAATTAAACAAAGTTGTATTTTCTCTTAATGGCTCCTTTAAAACAAAGGGGAAGCCGCGTCTCGCTTTTGCTCCCGGTTAGCACGACAGCGCGGACATGGTGGTCCTGGTCTCCCAGTCCTTCGGTTAACCATAAAACCTCCTTACAAAATGTAAACACACACCCAATTAGGTAATTTTTTTCTGATCCGGGAGATTTGAAAGGCTAATCTGCGGGGTTCACAGAATTCAAAAACAGTGTTTCGGGAATGTGAAAGTTGTAAAGTAGTTCACGCCGCGTTTAACCTGAACTGAAGGACACATTAGTAGAACAGGTGCACCCATATACAAAACAGAGTGATTTCAATGTAGCGAAGCTTGTGGAGGAGGAGGAGGAGGAAAAAACTTTATTTGTCCCATCCGTTGAGTGCAGTCACTCCGGACCAGTGAGGGGTGTCCTCAGTCCAGGACTCCCTGGCTGTAGCCGGCCTTCCGGGCCCTATTCACCAGCCGAAGCTGGGAGCAGGGGTCGGAGCTGGTCAGCGCCGCCGCCCACTGTGAAGGGGTAGGGTTGGGATTGGGAGGGAGGTCTGGGATGTTCGGGCATTCCCACACTATGTGGTATAGTGTTCCTGATGTGGGGCAGAAGATGCACTGAGGGGAGAATTGGGTGGGGAATATTTTGTGCCAGAGCGTGTTGTGGGGAAGGGTGTTAGTTTGGAGCTGGCGAAGTATAACTCCTTCCTCTTTGGTCAGTTGCTTATGTGGGGGAGGAAACTGTTGGCGGAATAGTCGGTAGTGAGAGAGGATGTCGTTGTATGTTAGCAGGGGTTGGGGCGTATAGTTAGTGGGGGTGGTTGGCATAGGGTTGTGGCTGTCCGCAATGGCCTGGTGTACTGCTTCTCACGCTTGTGGCAGGAGAATTTTTTGGAGTATTTGGGGCCTGGAGACGGAGAAACAAAAGCGAAGCGCGAGACGTGAGTTGCTGATTTCCCACCTAGGCTACGAGGCGCGCGTAGCGAGGATCTACTTATTAATTTTTACCACGTCAGGATCTTTATTGTGTGTCGGAATCTCAACACACGGTCGTTTTTATTATTTACCTCCATCCTTCAAGTAGCATCTTTGGCCGGTTGCGAGCCCGGGTCCCGGGTTCTTGACGCCTTGGCAGTTGAGCCACCACAGTGGGGGAAGACGCAAATTGACTGTATCAGTTAAAGGAGTACTGACACGAAATTTCTCGCTCTCCGTTTCTATGCTGTTCAAAAAAGCCTATTGGACAAGTAATTATGAACATCGAAGCAAATGCGGTCAGCCGCCAACATAGAAATTATAACACATTTATACCAATCAGTATCAAAATCGCACATCACGCGTCAAATGGCCATTGGATCACGCGTCAAATGGCCATTGGAGCCAAAAATTGGATTTCACGGTGTTTATCCTAAGGTTCGCCACGCGTGTATTATAGAGTTCTTGAACTGTGCAGCACCATTAGGTCAGTTTACGTGCATTTCGGATGCCAAGCAATGAATGCACGAACACATTGGCTTGGGTTATTACAAAGTCCATTTAAAAGGCACTCTTCTTGCTTCGCAAAACAATTTCAGTGAACGGGCGGCAGGCAGCAGCACAGCTGTCGTCGCGGTTGCCAGATGTCAGACATCTTTCCTTTATTAAAGTCGGGAAAAATCATTCAGTGATGCGAGCACTGTAGGCTTCTTGTAGTTATCCGTAAATTTAAAATATGCTGCTTCACCTTTGCAATAGGTGGAATATAATTTCGTGTGCCTCTTCAGCAACTCCTTTTGAAGCGTAGTGTTGCATAATGGTCCACAGCTTGGCTTGCTGCGCATCTGTGGGGTTGAAAGACGTATTGCATTATTTCCTTGTGCTTTTACGGTGCTGAGCCCCACGCACATTATCTGGCTGAGGCTATAAGCCACAGAGTTTCATACTAATATACACTAGAGGAAAATCTGGCGCCACTGTCTAGGGGAGCCGCGCTTCAGCGAGCGTTCCGTCATGTACCGGGCAGGCACGTTCCACCTGTCCTTGGAATGGCTCATGAACAGGCTGAAAAGTTGCCTCTGGCTGCAAAAATGCAAAATACAGTGCAGAAGCTTAAACGAATTTTTTTTATTACTATAAAATTAAAGCTCCAGAAAGATGTATTTGTCAGGTGTATTTAGAAGCTTCATGCAACATGAAAAAAAACAATGTTCCCCGTTTTACTGATTTCGGCTTCAAGACGAAAAAGAAGCCATATGGCTAACCAAGCCAAGGAGGCGAGGAACATCGCAAGCTGCAATGGCGCCCAACCGTGGGGGCCCGCGAAACAGCGCCAGATTTCCCTCTAGTATATATTAGTGTGAAACTCTATGCTATAAGCACCGCAAGACAATCTAGCTTTGTCTCTTCCACGGGTGTGGCGTTTGCCGTTGTTCAACCCCCTGGCGGGAGATCTGATCATTCAGGTAAGCTGTGTCTCAGACGCATATACGCCAAGGGATAAAAGCGAAACCGGTTGGCCCTTACGCATATAGACTGCTTAACATACGCGAGTACCTTGGCGCATCGGGGATTGCAACATCTGCTATAACGAGAACATGACCGGTACCTAGCCATGTTCCTACACCTATGGCGGGTAAACGCCGCATTGTGGGTGGGAGTTTAGTTGTTTTCGCGTGTCCTTCGACCCAAACCCCAATGGGAGCTATATGAGTTAGTTTGACAATTCAAATAGTATTTTTCAAGATGTGATTTACCGAAGGGCCATTTTGATGGAGTTACGCACGTAATATTGCATCGTCTGCCTCCGACACATGAAAATATGTGCGCCATGTGTGCGAGTTTCTTTCATAACAACAGCTAAACTTTTGATGGTTTTATGCGCGAAATTTACACATCAGCTGTGAAATGGGCCATACTGGAGTGGTACAAAGTTATTGAGTGCACCAAAGAATCAATGACATGCACATATTTCATTTAATAAAAGCTGCCGCAAGAAGCTTTGTACCGACATTCT
This sequence comes from Haemaphysalis longicornis, assembly GCA_013339765.2. NCBI lineage: Eukaryota > Metazoa > Arthropoda > Arachnida > Ixodida > Ixodidae > Haemaphysalis > Haemaphysalis longicornis. Next base: position 82,867,479 of record CM023458.1, on the reverse strand, counting down.
TGAATTCGGCAGCAGAACCTCTGAAGCACTGAGCTAGAGCGTGGGTAGTTCATAAAGAGCCAATGACGCTTGCTGCTCAACTTTTGGAAGACAACGCGTGCTGCTGCTGAGATGGTCACGTGATCCCTGCCCGATTACGTCTGTGAGTGTTCGGCTAAATATCGCAGTACACAGTCGTGCGTGACACATAGAGCTGAGCTACAATGCAACGCGGTCGCGTGTTCCCAAACACTTCGCTGCACAGAGCACCCACGTGACATCTGTGTTGTCACTGCGCGCGCTATCCTTTGAACACCTGCAATAACGAGCCCATCGTTCGGGCTATGTAGCCTTGATGTAGAGCACTGAGTACTGGCGCTGACGGCTTGAGTTCGATCCCAGCAGGTCTATCTCTTTCTTTTTCAGAGCTTAGCCTTTTCCCTAAATTAAGTTTTTTTGTAAACACGAATCTACGGGTTGTTTTTGTTAATAATATTGATTTGGTATGTTTTAGGTCGCCTTAGGTATGGGGTGCAGCCAATGACGACATTTAATTACCGTTTCATAGTACGAAGAGGCACGTCACGTGGGTGCCTGTGCAGCGAAGCGTTTGGAAATTTACGGCGCGGCTCCTAATCGGAAACCTGGTGAAAACGATCAAGTGAAGTCACTTGCTCATCTACACCACATTTTCAAATTTGTAGACGTATACGTCCTTCTAGAAACGTCAGGGCGAGAATGGAGGTGCAAGGGCACGAATTAGCCACACAGTCTCAAGATAGAGGTGCATTAGGACGAGTAGAGGGGGCTGGCAATTTATTTGAGACAGAGAAATATTTTGAGCCTTATTTTATTTTATTTTATTTTATTTCTACATACTTTATTCCCATGGGGCTCTCGCAGGTATGGGGTAAAACCTACGTCCCTGGTTACAAACAGGGATGTATCGTACACCGAAACCGTTTAACAAAACCACACGAAAGAAAAAACAAGGAACACCCTAAATATGCATTATAATAAACACAAATGAAGATAGAAGATTAAGGAGGCTGTATTAGTGGGCAGCTACTATGATTTATTTATGTTGACCTACTATATTGATTGAATAAGGACACATCCCTCATATAGCTTATCATAATTCTTATTTGATTACGATTTGGTTTGTTTGAAGATAGTTTTAATAAAGCGAGAGGTACATTTGCACCTCGCTATAACAAACACTGATATAGCGAATTATCGCCTATAGCCAACCAAATACGATCTTTGGTTGGTCACGCTTTATTTCAATGCACTTATTCTTTTATAACGAAACAGAAACCGTGAGCCGAGCGCGATGTCGGATATAACGAAAAAATATTTGACCAGGAGGCTGAGAAGCGACTTGGAAAAACCGTCCGGCCTCCAAAACTGCAGAAGTAAAAAGCCCCTTTTGTTCAGGGGCACTGTGCAAAACTCCATCCTGTTCAGTGCTGTGAGTAGTCACCGGATGAAGATCCCATCCTTCATTAAATAAATAAGGACGCAGGCCTGTTTCGTCAGGCGAACCTTGTTTTGCTGTAATTTGACGTCCTCGTGTACCCGCTCGATGAGCTTTAAATGCAACAAGGAGAAAGGTAACGGTTACCTTGCCTACAATAGGTTGGAAGCTTCAAAATGGATTTTTGTATCAAGTATTTTTGCGCGAGCCAGATTGCCGATATGTTAGAGCCGATATGTTAGGGCCGATTTTTACCTCTACTGTTATAATGAATACCGGATATAACGAACTTATTTTCTGCCCCGATCATCATATCACCAGCCTGTCTAGGCAGCACAGCTGTCGTCGCGGTTGCCAGACATCAGACATCTTTCCTTTATTAAAGTCGGGAAAAATCATTCAGTGATGCGAGCACTGTAGGCTTCTTGTAGTTATCCGTAAATTTAAAATATGCTGCTTCACCTTTGCAATAGGTGGAATATAATTTCGTGTGCCTCTTCAGCAACTCCTTTTGAAGCGTAGTGTTGCATAATGGTCCACAGCTTGGCTTGCTGCGCATCTGTGGGGTTGAAAGACGTATTGCATTATTTCCTTGTGCTTTTACGGTGCTGAGCCCCACGCACATTATCTGGCTGAGGCTATAAGCCACAGAGTTTCATACTAATATACACTAGAGGAAAATCTGGCGCCACTGTCTAGGGGAGCCGCGCTTCAGCGAGCGTTCCGTCATGTACCGGGCAGGCACGTTCCACCTGTCCTTGGAATGGCTCATGAACAGGCTGAAAAGTTGCCTCTGGCTGCAAAAATGCAACAATATCAGTGCAGAAGCTTAATCGAATTTTTTTTATTACTATAAAATTAAAGCTCCAGAAAGATGTATTTGTCACGGATTATTTAGAAGCTTCATGCAACATGAAAAAAAAACAATGTTCCCCGTTTTCACTGATTTCGGCTTCAAGACGAAAAAGAAGCCATATGGCTAACCAAGCCAAGGAGGCGAGGAACATCGCAAGCTGCAATGGCGCCACCCGTGGGGGCCCGCGAAACAGCGCCAGATTTCCCTCTAGTATATATTAGTGTGAAACTCTATGCTATAAGCACCGCAAGACAATCTAGCTTTGTCTCTTCCACGGGTGTGGCGTTTGCCGTTGTTCAACCCCCTGGCGGGAGATCTGATCATTCAGGTAAGCTGTGTCTCAGACGCATATACGCCAAGGGATAAAAGCGAAACCGGTTGGCCCTTACGCATATAGACTGCTTAACATACGCGAGTACCTTGGCGCATCGGGGATTGCAACATCTGCTATAACGAGAACATGACCGGTACCTAGCCATGTTCCTACACCTATGGCGGGTAAACGCCGCATTGTGGGTGGGAGTTTAGTTGTTTTCGCGTGTCCTTCGACCCAAACCCCAATGGGAGCTATATGAGTTAGTTTGACAATTCAAATAGTATTTTTCAAGATGTGATTTACCGAAGGGCCATTTTGATGGAGTTACGCACGTAATATTGCATCGTCTGCCTCCGACACATGAAAATATGTGCGCCATGTGTGCGAGTTTCTTTCATAACAACAGCTAAACTTTTGATGGTTTTATGCGCGAAATTTACACATCAGCTGTGAAATGGGCCATACTGGAGTGGTACAAAGTTATTGAGTGCACCAAAGAATCAATGACATGCACATATTTCATTTAATAAAAGCTGCCGCAAGAAGCTTTGTACCGACATTCTTGAATTCGGCAGCAGAACCTCTGAAGCACTGAGCTAGAGCGTGGGTAGTTCATAAAGAGCCAATGACGCTTGCTGCTCAACTTTTGGAAGACAACGCGTGCTGCTGCTGAGATGGTCACGTGATCCCTGCCCGATTACGTCTGTGAGTGTTCGGCTAAATATCGCAGTACACAGTCGTGCGTGACACATAGAGCTGAGCTACAATGCAACGCGGTCGCGTGTTCCCAAACACTTCGCTGCACAGAGCACCCACGTGACATCTGTGTTGTCACTGCGCGCGCTATCCTTTGAACACCTGCAATAACGAGCCCATCGTTCGGGCTATGTAGCCTTGATGTAGAGCACTGAGTACTGGCGCTGACGGCTTGAGTTCGATCCCCAGCAGGTCTATCTCTTTCTTTTTCAGAGCTTAGCCTTTTCCCTAAATTAAGTTTTTTTGTAAACACGAATCTACGGGTTGTTTTTGTTAATAATATTGATTTGGTATGTTTTAGGTCGCCTTAGGTATGGGGTGCAGCCAATGACGACATTTAATTACCGTTTCATAGTACGAAGAGGCACGTCACGTGGGTGCTCTGTGCAGCGAAGCGTTTGGAAATTTACGGCGCGGCTCCTAATCGGAAACCTGGTGAAAACGATCAAGTGAAGTCACTTGCTCATCTACACCACATTTTCAAATTTGTAGACGTATACGTCCTTCTAGAAACGTCAGGGCGAGAATGGAGGTGCAAGGGCACGAATTAGCCACACAGTCTCAAGATAGAGGTGCATTAGGACGAGTAGAGGGGGCTGGCAATTTATTTGAGACAGAGAAATATTTTGAGCCTTATTTTATTTTATTTTATTTTATTTCTACATACTTTATTCCCATGGGGCTCTCGCAGGTATGGGGTAAAACCTACGTCCCTGGTTACAAACAGGGATGTATCGTACACCGAAACCGTTTAACAAAACCACACGAAAGAAAAAACAAGGAACACCCTAAATATGCATTATAATAAACACAAATGAAGATAGAAGATTAAGGAGGCTGTATTAGTGGGCAGCTACTATGATTTATTTATGTTGACCTACTATATTGATTGAATAAGGACACATCCCTCATATAGCTTATCATAATTCTTATTTGATTACGATTTGGTTTGTTTGAAGATAGTTTTAATAAAGCGAGAGGTACATTTGCACCTCGCTATAACAAACACTGATATAGCGAATTATCGCCTATAGCCAACCAAATACGATCTTTGGTTGGTCACGCTTTATTTCAATGGCACTTATTCTTTTATAACGAAACAGAAACCGTGAGCCGAGCGCGATGTCGGATATAACGAAAAAATATTTGACCAGGAGGCTGAGAAGCGACTTGGAAAAACCGTCCGGCCTCCAAAACTGCAGAAGTAAAAAGCCCCTTTTGTTCAGGGGCACTGTGCAAAACTCCATCCTGTTCAGTGCTGTGAGTAGTCACCGGATGAAGATCCCATCCTTCATTAAATAAATAAGGACGCAGGCCTGTTTCGTCAGGCGAACCTTGTTTTGCTGTAATTTGACGTCCTCGTGTACCCGCTCGATGAGCTTTAAATGCAACAAGGAGAAAGGTAACGGTTACCTTGCCTACAATAGGTTGGAAGCTTCAAAATGGATTTTTGTATCAAGTATTTTTGCGCGAGCCAGATTGCCGATATGTTAGAGCCGATATGTTAGGGCCGATTTTTACCTCTACTGTTATAATGAATACCGGATATAACGAACTTATTTTCTGCCCCGATCATCATAAATCACCAGCCTGTCTACGCCCACTGCAGGGCAAAGGCCTCTCCCATTAATCTCCAGTTACCCCAGTCCTGTGCTACCTGCGACCAATTCATTCCCGCAAACTTCTTTATCTCATCTGCCCATCTAACCTTCTGCCGCCCCCTGCCACGCTTGCTTTCTCTAGGGATCCACTCTGTTACCCTTAATAGTGACCAACGGTTATCTTCCCTTCGCATTACATGCCCTGCCCATTTCTTTTTCTTAATTTCCACTAATATGCCCTTAACAACACGCGTTTGTTCCCTGACCCACTCCGCTCTCTTCTTGTACCTTAAAGGGGCACTGACACAAAAATTTTGCATCTTGTTTTTTTTGTTGCGATAAGTAGCTAGTGACCTACTTATAACCTGTAGAAACCTCATTTGCTTCAGCGTGCGACGGTTGTTTAATTAGAGGCATTTTCAATGCGGCCAGTCGCAGTTTCGGTTTCAGCGAGTGCCGCGAAACGATGGATTTTGTGGATTTTGTGTGAACAAAGCTGACCACGTGACCGTCGGAGGAATATCACAGAGCAGAGCCGCCGTAGCACTGTCGAATCCGCATCGACGGCAGTTTCTGCGAATGCCCCCACGTACTGATCTCGTGAGGCGCTTAATTAAAAAGCGACCGTGGATGTGACGCAGGCGCTGCGAGTGCAAATGCTACCGCGGCTAAAGAACGACGCGCGACGCTCGAGACGGTGGGTGGCAAGACGCGCGCTGGGAGCAGCCGGCCGGTCTGCCTACAGGTCCGCCTACAGATGTGTTCGGCTTAGCACTGCGGCGGATATTCGCGTGCCGCTCTCGTAAGCGGTGCAGATGACAATTTTTAATGCAACCCGCCATCGCATCATTAACTCCTTTCTCATGTAAGCCACCATGGTCGGGACTTGGGGACAATTTCGTGTAGCGGTAACAAGCTATCACTCGAGCTACCTGCGCCGGCCGCGGCCGTGGCCGCCGCCTGCACAGCGACCGTGCGGCTAGCTGAGTGGGCTTTTCGTGCCTCCGCCGCGTTTTCGCATCCAATGGTAATAAACAGTAATAGAAACAGAGTGCCTGGAATCGCTGTAGGACTTTGGTCGTGGCCAGATGCCCGATGAGCTGACGAAATCACGGCGCCTCCACCGCCAACGATCGGGTCGTTCGTTCTCGAGAGCAGAAGCTCCGCCCTCCGGCCCTCCGATTGGAGCGGCGAGCCGGGCGAGCCGGCAAAAAGCGCCGGCAGTGCGGAAGCGGCAAACACAAACTCGTGACGTGTGTGGATGTTGTTTATTTACAATTGCGCGTGGTCCTCTGCTGGCTGCTCGGTTGCGTTTCGCACACTTTAAAATTTATTTTAAATATGTTCTAGGCTGTATTCGCCGCTGATATTTTGCAGATGATGTATATGTGTTCCCACCAATCTATCTCCGAAGTTATCTCGCCTTCGAAATTTTGTGTCAGTGCCCCTTTAATGTCAGACCTATCGTCTTCCGCTCCATTGCTCGCTGAGTCGTCCTCAATTTAAGTTGCACCCTCTCAGTGGGCCTCCACGTTTCTGCCCCGTAGGTGAGTACCGTAAGATGCAGCTGTCATACACTTTCTTCTTCAGGGACAATGGTAGGCTGCTATTCATTATGTGAGAATGTCCCGATATCTGAGTATCTGAGTGCCAGATCAGTATCTAATGTGAGTATCAGCTGTCCCGATACTACTTCGTTATAATGAGGTCCGACTGTAGATCCATTTTTTGAAACCACACTCGCTAGGTAGACGGCAATGAATTGGGAGCAGACAGAAGTTCTGGAACGTTTACAACTTCAGTGTGGAATAGCAATGGAAAATAAATAAAAGCCGGCGTAATGACAGCGTCTGGCAGCCCATTTCACCAGGATAGTTACAAGATATTTGCGTGAAATTGACATCTACAGAGAATTTGACACTAGGTCGGGAGCAAGAGCGCGGGATTCTTTGCCGCGTGAAATCAGGAGGCGCACGCAATATTGTTCAGAAGTTATCGCAAGACATACTGGCAGTAAAAGTGTGGTTGTATGTAGCCTGAATGATACGCGACATTCGCCCAAAACCTATTATGATAGCACAGCGAAACCTCCTCTGCTTAGCTGTGTGCGCGAGTAAGCTGTAAGCTTCAGTGTGTTTGCCCATTTATCCCAAAACGATGGTTGTAACTAGCAATTTATTGAGAAGACGAAGGGTTATAGACGAAGGGTGCGCTATTATTTCTTATATTGTATTCGTTGATGCCACCAATTTATAGCCTTCCATAGCACTCCTGTACGCAGTAAAATATTCACGTGGAAAATGTCCCTCCGAGGACGACGCCTTTAACTCAAAAAGTTCATTCCTGCTTTGTTTTCCTGTCCTGTTTACTCTTCCAATCTCACGGCCACGTGACAAATGTATATGCAATAAATCTGCGTCAATAGATCAACTTTCTGACCGCACTAAGGATTCTCGAAAAACAGATGGCAATAATATAAAAAAAATGATGAAGCATACCTGCTTAGTTCAGTAGCTTGACCATCAGCAAGATCCGCTTGACCGCCTTCGTTGGGGAAGGTCGAATGCTCGGCTTGAAAAAATGCATTATTGGCACGTCGGGAAACACTTGCTTGAAGGCAAACTCCACCTCAGGAGGTTTATGTGTAGAGCGGGATGGCTCAAATGCCAGGTGCACGCATAAAGTGTTTCGGGTGCAGCCGATGTGAGCTTTTACGGTTTCTAAGAAACCTCTCATTCGACGCTGGGACATCCTCCCGTATATTGGCACGCCCTTTACCTGCGAAAACCGCGTAAGCGTCCCGTTAGTGTTGCTCGCCGGGTCGACCCGCATTTTAAAGCCGATAGTCCTTCTCGGGTTACCTAAACGCGAAAAGTGTTGGTCTGTTTGTTCGTCACTCGTTACAACCATAAGATAACCTTTACCACGAACTATATTTATACAAAAAAATTCTGAAGTGGTGGTGCTGCTGCTGCCATTGCTCACATATATCCAGATTTTTAATCGCGACGAAAACCTGAGGGATATGTCAGACAAAATATGTGTACATAACCGATGTTAGCAGCCGTTATTTAACGGAACAGCGCGATGCACGGGACAAATGGAAGAGAAGACGACACAAGCGCTGGCTAACAACTGTTTATTTGAAAACAATGGGAAGGAATATATAGGCGAAATGTTATCAAAGAGTAGCCGTGCGCTTGATCAGTGAACGAATTAGGTCATATGCAAACAGAGGGAATGTCACATTCAATCCATGGCAAACGCTATCTTGACAAGTATGATATTTCTTTTTCCAGGAGTGCGACTGAAGGGGTGCTTGCACACGAGGTTCCTCTCTTGCGTATCGCAAAAGCTTCCCAGATTTCGCGCGCGCGCTGGCCCTTGTATCGTCGTAAGATACTACATTTGTCGAACTGTGGTGTGCATCGGCAGGCCTTGACGTGTTGAGCAAGCATGCTGCCCGTGCCGGTCTTCAGTGTGTTGGCATGCTCAATTAACCTGTCGTTGATGCAACGCCCGGTTTGTCCGACGTGCGACTTGCCACACGGCACCAAGGGGATCTCGTAGACCACCGCTTCCTGACAGCTAACATAGGGCTTCGTGTGATGTACTTGGTATCCTTTCTCCGCTCCTCGCTCAATACTGACTCTCCTGCAGAGCCCGGCAAGTTTGTTGGGGGCAGAGAACAGCGGCTGCACACCCGACCGTCCTACTATCTTTTTGAGCTTGTGGCTGACGCCATGAATGTATGGAATTACCGCTTTTTTCTTGCGGCTTTCTTGCGGCGTTTCCGGTATGGCAGTCTTCCTCACGTCACTCAAAAGTTTGCTGGCTATGCTGCTAAGAAGCTGATCTGGGAATTCAGCGGCTGAAAGACGCTGGACTTTCAGAATTTGTTGCAGACGTTCCAGAATTTGTTGCGAAAGTCTTGCAGCGTGGCCCGAAGTTTTGCGTCCATTCGAGCCTGGACAAGAATGAACTGCTTTCTTTGGTTAGAAGCACCGCCTTGAGAGCAAACGCCCAAGTCTTCAACAGGTGCGTCAGCAAAGGCGTCGACATTCTCGCAGAGATTGTGAGGAGCAACGAAGCAGTTCGCTCCAAATGTGTGGTAAAAGCCTCCCGGGAATTTCCTATCAAAAGTTGGTGCAGTCCGACAAAGAGGGAAAATTTGTGGTGGTACCGGCCGCTATCTACAGTCAGAAGGCAAAGGTTGCTATACAAGGCAACAATTAAAGCTGCCCTCAAGGTTCGGCCACGTGAAGTGAAGATAGGGGCAATGAAACTTTGTGAGGGTATAGGGCTCCCTAAGTTGGCAGGCTCCGTGAAGAACAGCTGTGCCCTCAGTCTGTGTTCTTCAGCGCGAAGATTTACAAGGGCGAGTGTCCCTCTAGGGCCATTGTGTCGGAGCGAGGAACATGGCAACGCTGCCTTGGCAGTTATCTACAGAAGTCCCTTTCCGTGCTGGCTGTAGAGGATCCATTGCTAGTTCGCAGACCGCAAGATGTGTCAGACTTATTGAAGGCTGAGGACCTAAACACGGTCAGTGCGTTCTCGGTAGACGTACGAGATCTTTACTACTCGCTACCGCACGAACCAATTTTTGACGTGGTCCAAGAAGCAATAGATTCTTTCGGTCCGACCAGGTTTCAAAGTTCCTGCGGGGTGAGCGTCGATGGCTTCCTTCAGTTGCTGGCTTTATAGCTGCGGTCTACGTTATGTTCTTTTCGAAGGCGACCTGTACATACAGAAGAAGGGTGTATCATGTATACATAGGCTCCTGTCTCGGTCCGGTCCTCAGTGACCTGCTGCTAGCACACCTGGATAGAAAACTGCTTGAAGTTCTGAAGGACACCGCAGTTGTGAGGGTGCTCCGTTTCTTTGATGATTTTTAATCATCTTCCAGGCACCCCAAAGGCACAATCCACAGGAAGTTGAAAAACTGTTCAACATTTTTTCAACAGTGTATTGCGACTTCAACCTCACAAAGGAGGAGCCCGAGGGTTAGAACCTACAATTCCTCGACCTTTGTTTTCAACTGAGCCCTGAACACCGGTGTTGGACATATGCCCCCGCGTTTCAAGAAGAACCTGCTCGCGTACTCATCAGCTCATTCGAAGGTTGTGAAGCGGGCGGACACACGTCTGTCATGAAGAATGCACTGTCCCGGTCTTGGGGACACACCGTTCAGACCAGTTTCAGCGTGCAAGTCCAGCGTCTTTCAGCAGCTGGATTCCCAGATCAGCTTCTTAGCAGCATAGCCAGAAAACTTTTTGAGCGACATGAGGAAGACTGCCACACCGGAAACGCCGCAAGAAAGCCGCAAGAAAATAGCAGTAATTCCATACATTCATGGTGTCAGCCACAAGCCCAAAAAGATAGTAGGACGGTCGGGTGTGCAGCTGCTGTTCTCTGCCCCCAACAAACTTGGCGGGCTCTGCAGGAGAGTCAAAATTGAGCGAGCAGCGGAGAACGTATGCCAGGTAAATCACACCAAGACCTATGTTGAATTCCAGGAAGTGGTGGTCTACGAGATGCCCTTGGTGCCTTGTGGCAAGTCGTACGTCAAACAAACCAGGCGTTGCATCAACGACAGTTTAGACCGGCACGGGCAGCTTGCTTGCTCAACACGTCAAGGCCTGCTAATACACACCACAGTTCGACAAATGTAGTATCTTACGAAGATAGAAGGGCCAGCGAACGCGCGAAATCTGCGAAGCGTTTGCGATAAACAAGAGAGGAACCTCGTGTGCAAGTACCCCTTCAGTCGCAGTCCTGGAAAAAGAAATATCATAATTGTCAAGGTTGCGTCTTTCATGGATTGAATGTGACCTCTGTTTGAAAATAACCTAATTCGTGCACTGATCATGCGCACGGCTACTCTTTCATAACATTTCACTTATATATTCCGTTCTTTGTTTTCAAATAAACAGTTGTTAGCGCTTGTGTCGCCTTTTCTTCCTTTTGACCCATGCATCGCGCTGTTTCATTAAGTTACGTACCACCTTGCCCAACTACAACCCTGCTGCAGTTACCAGCGTCTCTGAATAAAATATGGTATTTGGTTCGTTTTTACGATAGCGTATGTAGAAATTATGAACCATAGGTTGTCTGAAAGTGTATGGCCAGCAACGCGTATTTGCTCGTGACAAAGAGTTCAGCCAAAATTTATGTGGAAGTTGCGAGCAAATTCTATTTCTCTATACTTCTGATGGTGGTTATTCCTAAGGAACACACCCACATATACGCACACATTATCATTTCTACTGCACTGATGTACGGTAACACCCACATTTAACGAACGCGATAATTCAACGAAAAGTCGTAGTTATATCAGGATCTCGTTATCTATGGACTTATCTTTAAAAATAATGAGAAAGCAAATACTGAGCTCTCCTTATTTTTTTGTCGGAAAGAAGCGATGGTGAACAAACACGCTCTATACGCTCTGTACATGTAAGATTATGGTACTAGCGGAATATCGTCATTCCTGTTTGTGTTGTCTTTTTCGCGCATAGACCGTGTGTCTACTCACCAAGGAAGCATAAACTCGCCCCACAACAAGTTCTGCTAAACAAATTGATGGTCGTTTGTTTTCGTACTATAGTCTCCACAAAAAGTAGCAGTGGCTTAGCTCGGCTACGCCAGGATATACGTAGCGTGAGCTAAGGTTCAGCTGGTTATTCTTAGCTTTCCTGGTTGTCTAGGATTACCTTGCTTATCATGCTTACTGCTGCTTCAGTGACACACACATGGAATACGCATTATGCGACACATGTGTATTTATGAAGCGACACATGTATATTTATGAAGTGGGCCGGTGTGGTCGCTGGCACAGGCGGGCCAGCGAGCCCTACAGTAAAGCCAATCAATCGCGCTCGCGCCGCAGGAGCACGTTTTGAAACCCAGCGGGGACGAAATGAGTGCGTGTGCGGCACTCCGGCGATCTCCAAGGACGCTATTGATGCTGTTTTGTATCCTTCATGGACGCTTTTTAACATGAAAGGGTTTTATTCCCGGACACACAAAGATTTCACTGGCGTCATATCCGTCACGGAAATGACGCCAGTACAACGGAGCTAGCGGCCTGTAAAGGGTGCACCCCTGCAAGCAGGGTCCGCTTGCGGGGAAGCAACCTTTAGTGCTAAAGAGTACGGTATACCTAGGGTTGTTCGTTTTGAGGTTTTGTATTTTAACGCTGAAGGGTTTTATGCCGGTATGCACCAAGATTTCACTGACATCATATCCATCACGGAAATGACTCCAGTACACCTTAGCAGAAGCAACCCGCCAGCAGGACGCCGCTCGCCAAGCACACCAACAAAACAACCGCCGACCCGCAAATTATGCTCAGCTGCAGATTTCGCCGCACATTTCACTTTTGTGTTTCACCGATTCCTATGACAGAGAAATCAACCACAGTTTTTTTGTGTTTTTTTTTCACAAAAACGGCTTCATGTGCTCGTTTAACAGCGACCGTGTAAAGCGGTGTTATATTCGGAAGCAGTTTAAATGCGGAGGACCTCGGATTTGTATATTTCAGAATGTCGCGTATTTATATACGATATATTGTAATGTGGGATCGTTTTAGGTTGATTTGGCTGCAAATGCTGACTAAATCCAATCTAAGTGATGGATTGTGTCAGCTTGAGGTTGAAGTCTCGCTTTGATATTAAAAATGGGCCAATTATAACTAATCGACTCTACATGCACCCATAAACATCGGCAAGGACTCGGCAAGGACTCACACTTATTTATAAGTAAGCTACCTCCATTCCATAAAAAAGGTATAAAATGGGCCAATTATAACTAATCGACTTTACATGCACCCATAAACATATGGCGCAAGAGAATTCCGAACGCCGTAAAACTGTATTTAGCAAACGTAACTTACATTCTCACTTTATCTTCCTTACTCGTTTTATCCTTGCTGGTTTACCCTTTTACTCGCGAGCACTCGCTGGAGTGAACTCGGCAAGGACTCACACTTATTTAAAAGTAAGCTACCTCCATTCCATAAAAAGGTATAAAATTAATGCGTATTAATGGCGCATTCATGAATACGCCAATTAACCCACGGCCCGCAGTCCCCGGCGGCTACGAAGCAATCGACCACGGTGGTGGTCAGACCTGTGACGCAGCAGATGGTGCTAAGAATCCCTGGCCCGGAAAGGCAGTCATTGGAATCTGAAACTGGCAACCTTCAACACGAGAGCTTTATCAAGCGAGGCGAGTCTAGAGGTGCTTTTAATTAGAGGGCATTAGTTGGAATGTAAGATGCCTTAGTGAGGTTTGGAAGACAGGTGAATACTTTAAAGGGCTGCTGAAAAATGGACACGACCCTGCTCTAGTAGAGCAGAAGAGAACTGGGAGTGGGATTTCTAGTCAACAAAAGCATAGCTGGCAACATAGAAGAATACCATAGCATTAACGAAATTGTAGCCGGTGTTGTAATTAGCCTTAGTAAGAGGTACAAATTCGAAGTGGTATAGTGCTACGCGCCTACATCCAGCCATGACGACCAGCTAGTTGAACGCTTGTTATGAACATGTGGAATCGGCAACGGCTAAAGTAAAAACACAGTATACCGATGTTATGAGAGACTTCAATACTAACGTAGGCAAGAATGAGGCTGCAGACAAGGCAGTTGGGAACTATGGTCTTGGCTGTGGAAATAGCAGGGGGGACCTACTAGTTGAGTTTGCAGAACGGAATAACCTACGCATAATAAATACCTTCTTCTGCAAACGGGAGAGCCGGAAGTGGATGTGGAGGAGCCCGAATGGGGACCATAAAAATGAAATAGACTGCATATTATGCGACAACCCTGGCGTCGTGAAGGATGTGGAAGTGCTCGGAAGAGTAAGGTGTAGTGACTACCGTATGGTAAGGTCTCGAATTAGGCTAGATTTGAGCAGGGACCGCAACAAGCTAGTACGAAAGAAGCCGATTAATGAGCTAACAGTAAGACGTAAAGTAGACGAATTCAGGATCGCGCTGCAGAACTGATATTCAGCTATAAACGAGGAAACAGTCTACGACACCGGAAGCCAGCGACAACCATACACGCGTTATCACGGTGTGTGCAGTAGAAGTTGCAGGTATACTCACTAGACAGGATACTGGTAAACTTTCCCAGGAGGCCAAAGATTTCATTAGGAAATGGCAAAGCATGACAATATCAACCCTAGTTGAGAGAATAGAACTAGCCGAGCTTTCGAAGTTAATCAATGAGCGTAAAACAGCTGACATATGGAAGTATAATATGGAGCGGATCGAGCATGCTACAAAGAACGGAGGCAGCCTGGAAGCAGCGAAGAGGCGTTTAGACGTGGGAAAAAATCAGATGTATGCACTAAAGACAAGCAAGGCAATGTCATCACAAATAGGGATAACATAGTCATAGTAGCCGAGGAGTTCTGTAGGGATTTGTACAGTAGCCGGGACATCCAGGATAATGCCGAATGAGAAAACAGTTCAGAGGAGATAGTCCTTCCACCAGTAACGATAGAAGAAGTAAGGAAGGCATTGAAAGAAATGAAAGGGGGCAAAGCACCTGGTGAGGATCAGATAACATGAGACCTCTTGAAGGATGGCGGAGAAATTGTACTTGAAAAACTGGCAAACTGTATACGCAATGCCTAATGACCGCAAGAATACCGAAATCTTGGATGAACGCAAAAATCATCCCAATCCATAAGAAAGCTGACATCAAAGATTTGAAAAATTACAAGGCGATAAGCTTACTGTCAGTCGTCTACAAGGAGCTTACAAAGGTCTTCGTTAACAGAACTTCTGCCACCTTAGATTTCAGTCAACCCATTGAACAAGGAGGGTTCCGTAAAGACTATTTAACACTAAATCATATTCACTCGATGAATCAGGTGATAATCCACGGACTATACTCCACCCCTATATAAAGCCTTCACAGATTATGAGAAAGCATTTGACTCGGTTGAAACCTCAGCAGTCATTCAGGCATTAGGAAACCAGGGTGTAGATGATCATTATGTAAGAATACTAGAGGATATTTACAATAGGTCCACAGCTACCATCATCCTCCATAAGGAGAGCAGCAAAATACCGATAAAAAAGGGTGTCATACAAGAAGGCACAATGTCTCCAATATTATTCACAGCATGTTTACAAGAAGTATTCGAGACATTGGATTGGTATCAGGTGGGAGTAAGGGTTAATGGAGAATACCTCAGTAACCTCGGATTTGCTGATGACGTTGCTTTGCTAAGTAACTCGTGGGACGAATTGCAGAGCATGATTACCACACTAGACAAGCAGTGTACAATCGTGCGGCTCAAAAATTAATACGCAGATAAATAAAGTAATGCTGAATAGCCTAGACGAGTGCCGACATTTCAGATAGGTGGCGAGGCAGTGGAAGTGCTAAGTGAATATATCTACTTAGGCCAAGTAGTCACTCCGGATCCCAACCATGAGGCAGAGATAATTAGGAGGCTAAGAATGGGTGGAGTGCATTCAGCAGGCATTCTCAGATAATGAATGGCTGCCTACCATTGTCCCTAAAGACGAAAGTGTATGACAACTGCATCTTACCGGTACTCCTTACGGGGCCGAAGCTTGCAAGCTCATTAATAGGGTTCAACTTATTAAATTAAAGACACTAAACGACGAATGGATGGAAAATGATAGGCATAATATTAAGGGACAAGAAGAGAGCAGAGTGGGTCAGGGAACAAACACATGTTGAGGAAACTTTCGTAGAAATTAAGAAGGAATACGTGTGGGCAGGGAATGTAAAGCGAAGGCAAGACAACCGTTGGTCCTTAAGGGTTACAGAGTGCATCCCTAGGGAACGTAAGTGTGGTAGGGTGCTGCCGGAAGTTAGATAGGCAGATGAAATCAAGAAGATTCCGGGAATAAATTGGTCGCTGTTTGCACAGGACCGGGATAATTGGAGGTCTATGGAAGAGGCCTTCGCCTTGCAGTTGGCGTAGACAGGCTCATGATGATGATGATGACAATCAATGCGGTATACAGGTGATGACATCTGGGGGGGGGCGGAAACTTGGCGCGTTACTAAACAACTGGAAAGCGAGATAAGGTCCGACCAATGGGTCATCGAGCGAATAATGATAGCAGTAACACTAAGGGGAAACAAATGACCATCATGAATCAGGGAGCCAACTCGAGTAGAACATATCAGAGTAAAAAGTCGCAAAGATAAATAGACCTGGGCTGGCCATGTATAGAGCGAACTGACATGTGGACAATGAGGGTAACAGAATGGATGCTGAGAGGCGGCAATAGAAGCAGGGGAAGGCCGACAACTCGATGAAGAGACGCAGGACAGGAGCGAATAGAGGGCATTGTGAGAGAGGTCTTCGCCCAGCAGTGGGCCTAAATAGGCTGTTGTTGATGATAATCACGCTAATGGTGATGATGAACTAATGGTGATGATGAAGATACATGCATCAAGGGGGCATTGAAATGGATAGGAAGAGTTTGAGGAGTGGTACGGGCAGTAAGGTTTACGTATGAAGAGTTGCACAAGATTCATTTTTCGAATTGGACGATATTTACTACAAAGACGGCAAATATGAAGCCAATCTCTTCACTAATATCGTGCTGTCAGCGAAACCCCGCAGGTTCTTTTCAGGGACATTCAGGGGCGAATTGGGCTAGCAACAGTTCCAGTAAATCGAACAGGGTGCTTTGAAATGCTATGAATAAACATGTATCCTGACACAAAGCACGGCCCAGGCATGACCCAACAGGGATGAACGTTAGCAAGCACACAAACAGAAAATTAGGGAGTTTGCTAACTCAGTGCTTCTCTTCAGTAAGTTAGAAGGTCAATAAGTGAAGCCTATTGTTCCAGGTTCAAACAATGAAATGCCTGGCAGTGTTCCTCTGACCTTCAATCTCTGGTAAAGTCAAGCAAGCACCTTATCCGGATTAGCGTCACCGATGCAAGTGCCCCCGGCCAAGCAGAAATGAAGACAGTGCGTGAAGCTGACGTCTTCTAAACAGCTGGCTGGCTACGTATGTGACTCCTTGGGAGACGAACAGAGTGGTGAACACTACTACCAAGAGCGAAAATATGAACGTCATGTTACCTTGGGATATGATTAACGGTGTCTTGTTTGTCGGTTGAAAGAAATACTTCGTCAAGAACTTCGTTAATGTTGAATTCAGAACGTTATGCAATCAGAGCCTCACTTCGCACCTTTTCCCGAAAATGCATGAGATTCATTATTCTTTTCTGATCACCACAACGCAGTAATTCACCGCGTTGATTGCTTTCACGTTGATCCCCTTAAAACAGGGCAAATTAACAAGAACCACGAAGCACATAATGGGTAGCTTTCTTGCATGTGGTCCATCTTACCCAGAGTGGGTGAATCAAACAGGTTAATAATACGAATCGCTGCGCTGCAGCAAAACAGGCCTCTTCCTACAGATTATTAAGAGAACGGTATACAGAAACAGCAAGCAAATCTCGGTAGAGGTCAAATGATCATACGCGGAAAAGTTACTTCTACACTAAGTCGCTTACCTGAAGTGTCCTGGTGGTGGCCGCCTCCGTAACAGAACCGGTGGTAATCTGGATGTCGTTGTCGGGGAGCTCAAAGCTAATTCCTTTAAACGCCACGAGGCCTGGTACAACATTGCTCCAGTACACGCCTACACGGAAATTCTCCGGGTCGACTCCCAAATAAGCGAAAATCTCGGACTGCGTATCAACGTTGGTCGGGTCTCCGGTATAACCGCCGATCACGCAAAGTGGGTAGAAGTAAGCATCCTCTTCAGCGTCGGCTTCCGGTTCACTTTCATCCTCTTCCACCTCCACTTCTTCATCCTCCTCCAAAATGTGGATTGATGGTGTGCTGTTGAGCAAAGGAGAATGATGAAATCAGTAACTGCTACGTCTTTTAGAGGCGAAGCGCCTTAGGACCTCGCTCTGTCCGGGGCTTGGCATCCGTGTACACAGTGTTGCGCATGCGCGAGGAGTGTTGGATTGGATTGGATTGGATTGGATTGAAATGGATTGGATTGGATTAAATTTAATTTAATCGGATTGGATTGGATTGGAATTGTATATACTGTGCGCACGCGTTGTCACTCATTTACATGCGCGAGTGGGCAATGCCACGGGTGATTTACGGTAAGAACGATCCCTATAGTGTTTCGCCCACTCGTCATGATTCACTTCGTGGGAATGCGTTAATTTTTTTTTTTTCTGGTTGAGTGTACCTGTATTGAACGTACGCTCACCTGACACTTTCCGGCCGATTCTGGGTCACCGGAATTCCCAAAGTGGCCCGCGCAGTTATCTGTGCCTCAATGTCCGCTGTGAACAACAGGGACCCCAATATTACGGAGTGCTCCGTTGCGTGACAGGCGCAGAATTTGTGAAAAGATGGGTTCAGTGTAAACTGGAGCACTACGCAGTCGTCTTCGAGGTCGTCACGGAGCGTTCGAAAGACTGCAGGCAGAAAAAAAGGCGCTTTGTAATTTGGTAAGCTTGCACATAGAGGGATGGCGAAAGGTCAGATAAGCGTGAAAAGCAGGAATATGTACTTGATTTTATGAGAGTGCACTACTGGCCTTCTTTACAGTAAGGTACAAACTATTGTAGATTATATAAATATACACAGAGAGACAGAGAGAGAAGCAGCCATGAATTCCCTCAAAATGTTGGCGGCCCATGCCTTTCTTTTGTCCCCTTCGCTGTTGATCTTCAAGCCTACCCCTCTCTTAGCTAGCTGCTAAGCTCGGTGCATTCGAATCTCAGGAGAGTTGTCATGACTGAAATTAAAATTGCACTTGACTACGGGCAACCCCAGAAGTGGCGAATATGAAGCAATGCAAAACATGTACTAAAATTGAAGTCGAATTGGCGAGTTCTTCGCGAGGCTGTTCTAAGCCATTTCGAATGTCGGGGGCTGAGGAGTAAAACCAAGCTCGAGTCTTTTAGATGCGAATCAGCTTATGGTCGAGCCTGTTACCTCCGCCGTTGTCGTCCACACCCCCACTGCGCATGCCTGTGCGAGGCACCGCTGATAATGATTGTGGCAGGAATCCCCGTAGGGAATGTCCAACCAAAGAATCCATCACGAGATAGCTTCACGTTCAACCACCGTCGTCATCTTCCCGTAGGGGAACCCTGAGTAGTATGAGAGGCATTCTTCCTCTCCTCTCCCAAGCTCCTCTCCTCTCCTCTCCGGGATTTCGCAACGAATGGCAATACCTGCGGCTCCGCGCGCGATAATGCGAAACAGCTTAGGGTTAGAGACGCGACGGTAGCCGCTGCATACTCCGCTGGGGGCGCCACTGTAACTCCGCGGTATAAATGACGCGCGCGCGCGCTCCGCTCCCCTTATTCTCCTCCCGCAACGCCGCGATCGAACTGAAAACTAATGGGAACTTGAGTCGACCCCATGGCTGCGTCGCATACTACTCAGGATTCCCCTACGGGAAGAAGATGAAATTTTCTTTTCTGCAGTATTTTGTTGCGGACGACTTGGCTGTTGATCAGATGTTGCACTTTCGCTTACATTTCGGGAACTTCTCGTAGTCGCCACTATAGTAGAGCACCAATAGGGACAACTTCATTCCGGCCATGGCGGCGACCCTTTGGCAGTGATTCAGCGCTATGATGAATCGCATGACATGGTAACTGTCGGAATTCGTCCCGCACATCGACGATGCCTGCTGTGCGCCCACGTCCTGCGCGAAACGGTCGAAGAATAGAGAGTTATAACAGATCGGAAAAACGGTTCCGGTACGGCAGGCAGTACCCGTTACCGGACCGGACCGGGAAGGCTCGTTTTAAGAGTTATAGCAGATCATATAAGTACCGGACACGCTACCGTGACTGGGAGCGACTTGGATTGTACGTCGTTTGGCAATTCTTCGTGAGTCTGTGGCGTTTCCTGTGCTGAAGTATTAGTTTTCAGTTCTCAAAAGCGCTAAAGGCAGTATTAAAAATATATATCCAACGCCCCTACGGAAATTCGAACTAGCGACTGCGTGAACATGAAGCGGGCATTTTACCTCCGCTTCAACAGATGGCGCCAGCAGGTCAAGCTGGGCTTTCAGTATATATGGCTGGCTTCTTCTAGTTTTTCGTTGTATTTGAGAGCCCCTCGCACTGATAGCGCCTGTTCCTCACTCGCCGTTTTGTAGACGGGCCCCATGTTGCTGTTAATTCTAGTTATGTAGCCGGATCACCTTTATTTAACCTTAAAATGTACATTCGTCCCTCGACGACACAAGCCGCGGAAGTTGGGTCGGGCCCGTGTTTCGCTTGCTGCTTGAGCTTTCAGGATCGCGCGGATTTCACTTGTGGGAGCCTCATTTTTCTTAAACGATCTCATATTTACAATCCGTTCGACTAGGCGTGAGCCAAGCGTACGTCTACCAAACTCTTCCAAAGCAGCCGTCCACTTTGGAACGACGAACACTGTACGTCTCGGTACCGTCTGGCCAAGTTGCTCCGGTTTACGGTAGGGTTCTGCGCATGCGCGGTGGCGTCCAGACGGTAGACGTTACCGTGCCGGAACCGTTTTTCCGGTCTGCTATACAGTCGAACACGGATATATCGAACACGGGTATATCGAATTATTTTCTATATCGAACTCAGAAATTATCCCCTTGAAAATTCTGTGTAAAAGTATAAGAATTCGTACGTTTATATCGAACCGTATTTTTCCCGACATTGGGTATAGGGTCATTCCACGCGAAACGTCCCAGCCCACAAATCGACAATCGCCAATTTCATTGAAAAAATTTGTGCTAGGTGCCGATGAAGTGTAGGAGGTCGGCACGGAGTATTTCCCTTGAAAAAAATTTTTCGGTCGTGGGAGCCCTCCTTGAAATTTCTGCAAAAACGCAAAATGTGGTTGGAGATAATAAATTTTAAAAAAATAGTGAAACTATGTGTAATGACAAATATTAACTTGGATCATTCCCCTTGCATTGTTCTTTGATGTGGGACTGTGTCTGAAGCTGTGTAAGAATTTTTGGCGTTGTATTGGCTAAGTAAAAACACAAAAAATGGCACGTTTTTAGGAATTTTTTGCAAAGGCACTGTGAAAGTGTCACCCAAAATATTTGTATCGTGCATTGATATGGCCTTTGAGTGTCGAGCAAAAATAATTTAAGCCGATTACAGAGCGTACGGTTCTAGTAAATTGCTTAAAAAGATGCAAGAAAATGAGTTTTTGCCGAAGTTCACACCTGAAAAAAGCCCCAAGGCCCTCGAGGTAAAATTACATGAGATGGCTCATTATACGCACCAGCACCTTGCCTTTTAATTTGGAAAATTTGATTCGGGTAAATTTTGTTTGAGGCGAGAAAAAATTTTTAAAGTTCACAATCAGCCGCACTTGTGTCCACTATGCAACTGCGCCCCCAACTCGGAACGCGTTCGTGCCGCCACCCCTTTTTGTGGCAGGCATGTGCACACGTGGCTCGATACTGAATGAGCATTGGTTGTGTCGCTTGACAACACAAAAAATACACCGTAAACAACATACTCCACTCTGCCACTTTTTTATTTTAAAGTCTTTGCCCATTCACTTCCCATCATTGCAGTTTACATATTTAAGAGCGCAGTGCTCGGAGTACAGAAACAAAATCAGCCTCAACTAAAAGAAGAGCTTCATTATTTCTTTGACGGAGCTTCTTCGCAATACAAGAACAAAAAGTAACTTCGTGAGCCTCTTCTACACAAGGATGGCGATAAACTGTCGGCATAATAGAATTTCTTTGCCACTTTACACGGCAAAAGTGGATGTCACGGCGTTGGCGTCGCACTTAAACGCCTGACGGAAAGAGCATTTCTCCAGACACCTTCTCAAGATCAGACTGAGACCCGAAAGGACCTGTATGCCTAGGCTAAAACAATATCAAAGGAATAATGGTTCCAAGTTTTAAAATACAAGATACAAGGGCACAACTTGGTTCAACATTCGCCATGGCAATCCCAGTCAAACGAGCGCGACAATTTCATCACTTCAGACCACCTACTCGTTCAACACTTTTTTTTACCATTGCATCCTTATGAAGCCAGAAAGAAATGAAGGTAAAAAAAAAAACAAGGCAGACTTCGTTGACGGTGATTATTCACCTGGTGAAGCGTTGAATATCTGTGAACAACAACAAAAAAAAAACGTAGGCAAAAGAAACAAGTGGAAAGAAATGGTATGTTTGCAGTCAAAAATATTGTGCGTTGAATTTTCTGGGGCTATGTGAAGTGTGTTGCGCAGGCAAAATGATTCTGCGATCGTTCTTCCTCCGCAACAGACAGATTAGGTCCAGCTTGCTGATAACTGCCACTACAAAACACTCACTTGCTGTGTTCACTGTAGGAATACCCAAAAATAAAAATGACGGAAGCTCACACTAACACGCAAGACTTGAAAGCAGCGAAGCTGTACGCAACAGCAGCGTGTTTCCTCTTTTCCACCACACGGCGTCGTTTAAGCCTCACCACTTTATGAGTGACCACAGCTGGATATTCATCTTCCTTATCGCACACGGCTCTGCGCCGCACGTGGCCTCCTGGCCTCCATTCGTGCTGCGGGCTTATCACTGCGGCGGCGGCGGCTTGCTTGCACATTCCCGTTCCCTCCTCGCCTATCTCTCCCCTGCCGTCTATCTGTCCCTACCCTAAGGCCGCTGCTCCAAGCCGGGCACTTGCGGAAGGGGGTTGACCTCTAGCGCTCAATGTCAAAACTGGTCATCCTGCGAAGTCTTGCCGAGATAGTGTAGTGTAGCTCCCGCCACAAAAGTGGCAGAGTGGAGAATGTTATTTACGATGTATTTTTTGTGTTGTCAAGCGACACAACCAATGTTCATTCAGTATCGAGCCACGTGTGCACATGCCTGCCACAAAAAGGGGCGGCGGCACGAACGCGTTCCGAGTTGGGGGCACAAGTGCGGCTGATTGTGAACTTTAAATTTTTTTTTCTCGCCTCAAACAAAATTTACCCGAATCACATTTTCTAAATTAAAAGTCAAGGTGCTGGTGCGTATAATGAGCCATCTCATGTAATTTTACCTCGAGGGCCTTGGGGCTTTTTTTAGGTGTGAAGTTCGGCAAAAACTCATTTTCTTGCATCTTTGTAAGCAATTTGCTAGAAAAGTACGCTCTGTAATCGGCTTAAATTATTTTTTCTCGACACTCAAAGGCCACATCAATGCACGATAGAAATATTTTGGGTGACACTTTCACGGTGCCTTTGCGAAAAATTCTTAAAAACGTGCCATTTTTTGTGTTTTTACTTAGCCAATACAACGCCAAAAATACTTACACAGCTTCAGACACAGTCCCACATCAAAGAACAATGCAAGGGGAATGATCCAAGTTAATATTTGTCATTACACATAGTTTCACTATTTATTTAAAATTTATTATCTCCAACCACATTTTGCGTGTTTGCAGGAATTTCAAGGAGCGCTCCCACGACCGAAAAATTTTTTTCAAGGGAAATACTCCGTGCCGACCTCCTACACTTCATCGGCACCTAGCACAAATTTTTTAAATGAAATTGGCGATGGTCGATTTTTGGGCTGGGACGTTTCGCGTGGAATGACCCTATATCGAACGCCGCGCGAGCTGGAAGGTGCTATTCGGCAGTCGCTGCACCCCCAATTGAGTTTGAGGAGGATGTGGAGGAATGCGCGGGCATGGCGAAGACTGGCTCACGGTACTAATTCCCCCTACCGGAACGAATTTGCGCTTGCCTAGTCGGGCCCCGCTACCGGCCGCCGTAGCGTTAGCGGAAGGAGCCCGGTATGCTAAATCTCTCTGGGCACACAAGCCCGAACGCTCGGAAAATGTGACAGTGTGAGGCAGGGATGCCCCGAATGCGCACGTCCTTTTTTTTTTTTTTTTTTGCGGCTGCGTACGTTCATCGGCTTGCCGAAAAAGTTTTTTTTTTTTTTCTCTCTATCTGGGTCTGTCTTCCCCTGATGTCGTCTCGGGAAAGGGATGAGGGAACGAAGGCGCTGGCGGCATCCTCCTTCTTTTGCATTTTGCTGCTGTTGCTGCTGTTTTGCCAGTTGTCCTGCACCTTTCGGAGATCACTGTTTCTCTCGGAGATGACCATCGCGAGCGCTTTGTTGGAGTCCGTTCAGAGAGCCTTGGAATTGTTACCTTCAAAGTTATTGTGGCACGTGCGCGCTGTTCTTCTTTTGCGTGCGTGTTTTGCATGGTGCGCGAAGGCGCAGCGTACTGCTGGAATTTTCTAGTTGTGCAGCCTCGAGAAGATCGAGACGAGCGTCTTTAATTTCATTTCCTGGACGAAGAAGCAGACCAAGATCAGCGATTTTTTCTTTCACGGAAATAAAGTGTCCTGTTGCGTCGTGAGTGCGGAATTAGTTGTCATTCTTGAATGCGACGATCGGTGAGTGATCGTCCGCCATAGGTGAGGTCTCAGAGCCCATATTTTTTATATCGAATTTTGCATATATCGAACTAATTCGCGATCCCCTTGGAGTTCGATATATCCGTGTTCGACTGTAACTCTTTAATGTTGCACGCGTCACTCAAGTGAAACAGCTTGAAAAAAGTGCGCAATCTACATTTCTCGCAAGTGGAACCAGCTATAAATTCAGACTTATTGACGTCTTGGCTGAGAAAGAGACTGGTTAACAAATATAAGTGACCGAACAAGCATTCACAGATAATTAGTGGCATAGAACAAATCGACGGTCTGAGGTTGCATCGCAGTGAAAAACGCTTCCTTACACTCCCGCTTCTTTACAAACGCTTCTTTACATTGTTGACATTCTTCTTAACATATTGGTATTTTTGCTGTTCTTTTTCGAGGCGTAAAAAATTCTCTATGAAATTGTTCAAAATTGTTTGTCCAGCTTATATTTGGGGTGTTCGTCCAAAAGATGGTGGCCCGTTTATAAGTTTTTTCTTCCCCAATAGCAACAATCCTGTGTGCATCCAGCATCAAAGAAAAGGTTTTTAGCTTTTTTTATATTCCTTTTACTTTAACGCTACTTGCTATTTACGTAAAAGAAGCAAATGTTTCAGTCAGGGCCCAACAAACTGTCGATCATAATATCCTGGTCATTATGCAAATCAATATTGCCGTTCGCCATAATACACCGCAACTCTTGACGACCGTAATTACAGTCAAACCCGATTATAACGAACCCGTATAGAGCGAATTATGCTACATATCGAACAAAAACAAATCAGTTAGGAAAATGCACGCGAAACATATTCCTGGTAACGAAGTTCACAACGGATATCCTCGCGAATTGAACAATCAACACGCCAACCGTTGCGGCGCTGATTACGCGAGTTACGTGAAGTAAAATTTAGTGCCAATGACGGATAAACATAGCAACATATTACTCAAATTACGATCGGTGTGAAGGTGGGCGTCGGGGATTTTAATGATACAGCGACAGCCGCCTTGCTTTCCGCAGCTTTCGCCATGGCTCTACACTCGTTCGCACAAGGCAGTCGGGATTGCAAAAATAACAATTGCAGCATTCAAATGGTAAAAAGGCACCCTACCACTGCAGGATTTTTGAAACAGAATTTTTTTTCCATTTTATGTTGTCTTTGCATACAACCTTAATACAATTTAAGAAGTTTACAAGAAGCCAGTGCAGTTTGTACCTTCTGATACTCTGTTAAAGCCACTTTTTCTACAGGTTCCTTCGGTGTTATGGGTATTCACAGGTGATTCAAGACGGTAAGCTTCTTCCCCCAAATTTCTAGAAAGCTGATTTCTTAAGCTCCTAAGACTACGTATTCAATATCGCTAATTGATCCAAATCAAGGTTCCTCTGCTCCAAATTGCTGCTACAAAAAAAAAATTGGCTCCAATCCACGCTGTGAAGGTGGTTGGAAAGCAAAGCTTTAAACGACACCCACAACAATTGCCCATGCGACGTCACTTTAATTCACACACTGCAGCCCGGCCGTGAGTCGGGAGAGAGAAAACGTAGAGGAGTGTTTTTCGAAGGGTGAGACAGTCGAACCTAGCCATTTTGATGTGCTAGCTTGGAACTACACCACCGCGCGACACAAGCGCAGACACCGAAACAATGCGGCATGTAAGCTTAGTGATTCCCATTTGTACCGATTTAAACTAGTTAGCTTAGTAAGTTTGAAAATTGCGAGAAAGCTGAGGGAACTTTTATAATCGCTATTTATCAGAACCAGTTGCTCTTTTCGCCTTTTGTAATACCTCTCAAAACACAACCGAATTGGTATTCAACAATTTAGAAAACAGAGTCCCATTCGTGGCAAGCAGTGCGCAAAGGGTAGCGTTTTTCTAGCTGCCAGATATCTGTATGGGGTTTGTACATTTTGGTTTCCCGCCCTGCAAACCAATTCTTCACGTATGTTTGCCGTACGACCACTTAATTCCGCCGGGTGCGGGTTACCCTGGAGGTTCTGTCGAACAAGTTAATCAGGTCGTGCGAAGGAACCGCGCAATGGACGTGAAGCTGCACCGAAACGGGGCCAAAACAACCGCCGCGGAAGCAGACGACAAAGCCGTACCGCGGACGCCGCCGCCGGCGAGCAGGCACTGCCGCGCGGGGAACGCTGGCTAAATTCGCGGCGCCATCGCTAGCGTGCCCCGTGAGTGAAACCCTCCGCCCCCCCCCCCCCTCCCTCCCCCGCCGCCGCCTCCGACGCGTTGGGAAGTTGTCCCGCACGCCACGAAAGAACCGTTGGCTTGTAGAGCTATAAAGCTTTGCTTCAAAGGGTCCATGAAGAGAAAATACTACTTCGTGTAATTTGAAAGAACTAGGATTCAGTATCTCACTCAGCTCCATTACAGCCCCAAAAAGATGTTTTTTAACGAATAAAAAGCAAGAAGTATTTAAAAACTTTCAAATTTTGCGCCACAGTGGCGTGTTATGAGCAAGAATGACGTCATACTGGCCAACAATAAAACATAATTTTCAGTGCGTTAACTGCACGTTAGCATTCAAGCGATGCGGTCAAATGGAACTAGAGGCCCCATTACAGACGTCCAGTAATGTGTCGTCGAGACAGGTCAGTTGGCGGCCGCCAATTGCACAAACAAGGTTCCGTGACGTCATAGAAAAGTTGCGGGAAATTGGCTAGGGGGTCGCAACTGCTTCACACGTTTTCTTTAATATCTCCGTTATTTGTTTCAAAATTGCGATTATATTAGTAGCATTGTTATCGGGACTAAGCAGCCTTCCTAATAAACCAAACTTGTATTTTGTCTTCATGGCTCCTTTAAAACTGCTGCTACAAAACTGCTGCTACAAAAACTGCTCCAACATCTGTTCCAGCAGTCTCACCCTTGAACGTCCTTGAAGCAACACTTCGAATTTGTTTTTCTTAGGTATCAGTCAAGACACATGGTGTTCAAGGCTTAGCGGCTCACCGTTATGCAGGGTATGGGGACGAAGGACAGCCGCCTGCGGAGTTGGGGAATGGCGGCCAGTCGCCATTGTTGGCTCACTTCCATGCAGACGAGGAGTTCCTTGACGTCCACGCACTCGAACACGGCCTCCAGGGCCAAGATCTTGGCGAACGCGTCCGCTTTGTCCATGCTTCTTCAAGGCCAGGTCGTGATTTGCTTTGATTGTTGGTGATGATAGTGGCTTCAGACGGAGATGGCTCATACCAAATCGGTCGCTTCATACGAACGCAGCTAAACGGCAGAAGACAATGGCCCGAGAGCAAAGTGGAAAAGGTGACATTTTATCCCTCTTGTTTCGTTTGCTCGTTGACAAATTTGACCAGCGAGATTGAGTCAGGCACCACAGCATCCTCAATAAATGCTGGCAGAGACACCTCGCAGCCGAAAACGCTGAAACAACAGCATCTAAGTCCGCCATCAAGCCAAACCCACAAAGAAACCGTACAAATTGGAGCCACCTAGGCAAAGTTGGGCTTCATAGTCGCTTTCTTCATTTAAGTCAAACGTATGTAATCTAACCTGATCCAACGTTTTAACGGTAATCTTTTAAACCAGTATATAGTGATTAAAATTCATCATGTACGTTACTAAAGAGAAGCAGCCACCTGTCTCGGTATCAGCAGGGCTCGAGTCAATAAACTGGCAGTTAAAGGGGTCCTGAAATACCTTCCGCCGATGCATGGATGTTCAGCCGGTAAAAGGCTTGTCTATAACACAGCGTTCGTACTCTCAGCCCTATCCTGCCCCGCCGGAGCGGGATTTGAATAAAACTACTGCGGAATTCTGAACTCTTAGCCCTTCGCTTTTGCCTCCGACATGTTTGGAACGAGTATGTTTCGGCAGTTTTCGTATGTAGCTGGTTGAAGTTGAAATCGCTGTTATAGACAAGCGTTTTACCGGCTGTACATGTACCCAAATAAAGCAATGTATTTGCAATCTCCTCCCGCAAGAATTTTGTTAAAGCGATGAGTATTAGCTGAGAAATCATAAATCAAAAACCGCGCATTATCGTCGCTCCGCGTTTCCTCCTCCTTTCGACTTACTCTCCGCTGTTGACGGCGCGAGAGCCTTGCCTCCCATGATGCTGCGCTCCGCAGCGGTGACGTACTTCCGCTATTGCGCTGCTCATACTGTCGTCTGCTACGGGCAAGCTTTGTTGACACCATGAATTCCGCACTCCGCTCAAGGCTGGAAAAGCGAACGAAAAATCTGGCCGCATGTATGCGGCGGCCTGGCCTTGCCCTTTCGCGGTGTACGTTGCTGGCGGCACATGACTTTTTATCGGCGGCGAACTCGCAGCCGCACGGGGAGGGTCGTGCGCTCGTTCCCTTGATGCACCGCGCACTGTTTATCCAAAAAGCGCCGTATCAGATGTGGCCCCGCTGGTGCCGGGTCTTATTTTGCGGCGGTGGTAATTCCTACCGGCGGCATGTGAAAAAGTCATATGAAACCGATACAGAACTCATGCACAAAACGCTTCAATCATGTGACCAGTTCAGCTTGGGGCGACGCGTGGTGGAGAGCGGCAACGTTGGCAAAACATGCTCCGCCGCGGCTCTGAGCTTTCTAGCGCTGGAGCGAGCGCCATTTCTTTGACAATCTCAAACATCGGTTGCCTTGGCAACAAGGCACAAGCCACTCTAAAAGTCAGTTACGGTTGCGTGATCCCGGTTCAGCTCGGGGCCCCACCTCGCGACATGTAGGCACTGCAGGCGTACACTCACTCCCACTGGGAAATACGAGATGCGTTTGGCATCACAGGAGGCGATAATTTGTGTGTTGTGGGCGCCTTTGTTCCGCGATGAAATGCGAAGTTGTGCTTCTGCGGGTGGATAGTGCTTCCCATGGTCTGGATTATCTTTCTCGAGCGACGTACGACTCAACCTCGCATGGGGTATGTGCAGTGTGCGTGGCTAAAAGCCATCGGCTTGTGCGCCAGAGTTAAGTGACTTGCTGTTCGTCCCCGCAAACCGCGCGCGAGGTGAGTACCGAATTTACGACGGGCAGGAGGCAACCCATCCTCTGTCAATCGTGGTTCAGACTTTCAACGCATGTTGTGACGTTGTGTTCGTTAGAAACGCATCTCTGGATTGTTTTGAAGTTGAATAAAATGTATGCGTGAAACCCGGGCATTCGGCTCAGGGCGTTCTCTGCGATTGCACGAAAGAAGTGCCACGTGGCTTCAACGCTTTCTTTATGGAACGTACTCAGGTAAGAGAATATCCATGTCGTGTTATGGCCGTGTTGCATTCAATACAAACGGTTAAGCGTTTGTTTACACTTGTTTCGTTTGTCGTAAAATGCCCAAGCACTCCGGCACTCCGCTGGCAGATCAGCCGGCGAGCCGACGCTGAGCAGACGACTCATCTCTTTGCCGGAAGTGCCTGAAAAAGCCGCCCAGTAGCAGGATGTCTAGCTCATGACGAACATCTGGGAATCGATGATGTAGACATGTGAAGATGGCGGCGTCCAAAAACACGAAGGGAAGGGTGAGAAAAAAACGACAAACTTTGCAACAAAAGTGTGAGCTTTCCGCTGCGCGTAAAAGAGTAATACTTGGCACAGAGGACGTTGACGACCAAATCTAACGGTTGCGCTAGTTCATTTAGTGTGCTCAAAATGCCTTTCAGAGCCCCTTTAAAGGTACGCTCGCTACTTTGGTGACTTCACGGTTTTGCTATTCCGCGGCTTACTCAACCTTCTGTGGGGCGCTCACCTGGTTTCCTAGACCTGTTCTTAAATGTTTTTTTCAAATATAAGCCACGAGAATGAGTTGATTATATTAGATTAGATTAGTTTATCACCTATATAAACAGAACTGGTGTGCATGGTCTTTCAGCAGGAAACGCATGTGTACCTGTGGGTTCCAATTTCATATTTATGATGATGGTAAGATTCCTGAAGTGTTTGGTACATACGCGCATGAAATGATTGTCCGGGGAGAAAGCGCTGACTGCGTTCATCTATGTTATATTGGTTCAATATAGGCTTAACCTATTTTTCGGGAAAAAATGGGGCTATAAATGAAACAACATGAACAGCGATGAACAAAACCGTACATGCTACGAGGAATTCTTCTGCCTCAAAAGACTCCTGCATACATAACACTTATAAACACAAAAATTTTCTTCACGAAAGTCGTATTTGTTAAGCGAGCACCCCATATTTGGCCATTCGCGTGGGTAATGTTTCCTCTGCTATATTTGTGCAAGCTCAGTGTTAGATATTTGGTCAAGTAAGGCTTGCAGATAGTTTTGTAATAAAATAGTATCTTCAAATTTATTTCCGAGGCCGCGTTTGTGGGGATAAAAGGTTTTGTCTTTGGATGGTATGCCAAATTTTCCCACTGACTTGCTATTCATTGTAGCAAGAAATTCTTCACAGTCATTTAACAGCTATGCCCTTTCCTGCGCCTCATTATAAATGGTTCTTTATTGGCCTACCGGGCATGGACGACGCTCTTTGCTGGCGCATGTCAGCTCCTCCGCAGCTTCGAGCAATAATACCAGCAATAAAAGCTGGAATCGAACATGTTAAATTTAGGCGAACAGTAAAACTTTTTCCGCTGGTTGCAATCAGTGCCGTTGAAATCAATGGGTGTGGATGAAATGAAGGAGTTGCTGATAGTGCGGATAGAGTGAAGCAATTTCACCTGTAGACCCAAGTTTCAGGGTGCTCCCTTAAAGGGACACTGAAGTGATATGTAAACATTGCGGGATTACTAGCGCAAATTGTAGTCCGGAGTCCCCAGGCCATGTTTCGACCACTCTAGGCGCGTTTACGCGATTTTATTTAGTAGAAAAACTAATTCGAAAACGCTGTCCTCCTCTCTTTACGCTCGCCCATTTTCTGTGGCGTTTTCGTGTGACGTCAGGAGGGGATGAGCTGGCAATTGGCTGCGCCACGGCTGCGCTACTGCACGGCTCCCCGGCCGACAGAGTCAGTCGGCCCAGCGTTTCGTCCGCCGGCCGCCGGCGGGTCGTCGCAATCAAGGAGGTTAAAAAAAAATTGCTTGGTCGCAATTCGTTCGCTTAGTTGAAACGAAGCCAGGACACGTTTGTGAATGGAAGAATGTGCCTTTCTTTACTTGGTTTGTTTGTACACTGTATCTAGCTCCCAGTCAAGGTCGCTTCACACAAGCGCTGCACATGCGACGCTTCGCTGACTGGTACGCCAGTAGGAAAATATAAGGCCTCTTGAAGGCGGGAGAAGAGTCAGCGAAGTCAATATAGGTACTAAGGAAATAAAATCAACTGATATTTTTACCGTACAGCGTAAAACTAGGGCGCGGGGAAGCACTTTTTTTGCGCTGGGCGAACAAGCACAGCGGTCAGCAGCACGACTACGCATCTGCGAACGCTTTTCGTCTACGAAATGCAATTGCTAGACGTGAGCTACTGTGGAAACTCGGGCGACGCTTACTGCACGATCGCAGTACAACAAATAGTCACCTAAGCGGCTTGAAATGCCAAAACTAAATAAAAGTGTAAACCGGTTGTACAATATATACCCTATATTAGCACGGCCTTCGCGTCCCGCTCCGTAGCCTAGCAGTCTGGGGCGCTAGGAATTCATCGCAAATGTTTTGCGAGTCACGAGTTCGAATCCCCGCGGGTACGTGCTTTTTTTTTTTTTTTTGTAAGTTAACTTTTTTGTTTTCCGCCGATGTTTTCTATATTGAGTTCACCTTTTTTGGGGCCGCAACGTTCATGGCTACACGAACTAGTTCACAAAACGCGCGCAGGCTGGCACTGGCACGCTAGCGAGTTCTCGTTGGCGTGCTGTTGCCATAAGCACCGACTGCTTGCAGGCAGTGGGCACAGGCCAGAATGAACGGACCCTTGGCCTGGTGCGAACACGCTTTTTACGATACAGGCATGAGGGAGGCAAGCTCCAAATATGGGGGAAAAGCGCATGACATTTGGGCGTCTGCGGGTACGCGGAGGGCGTTCATGCACTGCGTAGGTCTCGGCTAGTGAATGCTACGATTACAAGCCGTCCTGGGAGGCTTATCTTGTGCATTTTACAGCCGACAACATGGCAGAAGCGCGGTACGATGATTACTGAGATATTGAGAATGCCCATCCAACAAAGCCATTGGTTATGTTTTACAGAACCGAAACCGAAACTTGTGTGATTGCTAACCTTGGGCATCGTCCAATCACGGCGCCCCTCCTCTCAACGTCACAGCCTTAGTTGGTGCGGCCGCCGCAAACCGCGCATGGTAGTTTTTCTTCTTTCGCGCATTGTAAAATAATTACCGATTTGTCAACCGGATAAACGATGAAAAGTGTGCTAATTTGAGCCAGTCTACGCAGTGCAAGCAAAAACCGGAGCTTGACAAATTCACTTCAGTGTCCCTTTAAAGATGTGCTGGCGCCTGCGAGATGGCGCTGAATATACGCGCGCAAAGTTATGCCAAAACAAAAGGCTGCGGCTCCCGCATCCGGTTATAGCTAGCTGATCGCGCTGAGGAGCTCTGATATCCGCCGCTGGCTGTTGTATATACGCACACGTATCCGCAAGTGGTATGTAGGCAAGCAAAGCTTATGCTTTCACCTGCCGTTCACCTGTTTGCTGGGCTTACAACAAACAACGAAGCATTTCAACAAATTCAAAACTGAAACAAGGCTTAATGCTTGTGGTGACGCTTTTTATTTTACAACGTTTGCTAGCTGAGGTCAGTGCTTTTCAAAGCACAGGCTCCTGAAAAGTACTGACATACATTTATCCTGCCATATCCCTGCTACCATTTGATCCAGAAGGCACTTCGACACGCTCCACGATCGATGTTTCAGCATCCATTCCTGATGTCGCAAATTGTAGTGCCGGAAATTGTATGTGAGTTGGATACCTGTTTCCACGCTCTGACAACTTCTTGTAGAACCAGCTGCTTGTCAAGGGTGTTTGGTGCTATTCGCTCTATCAGGTTCGCAGACAGGCGATGGACAACTTCTCCAAAGCCATTATTTCAACGCAGTGTTTCGAGTGCCGCCCGACAACATTCGAATTTTTAAGACTAAGCTGACACGAGCCAGAGGGTCTTCCGTTCTGGTGTAGGGGTTCCGTTTTAGCTTCTTGTTTCTTAGGGCGCGGTGTTTCTAGTCGGGCTCTCGCCATCGTTTTTTTTTTTTTTTTACAGCTTTAATTTTAATTAACCTGGTCATGTCCTAGATTAGTTTTTGATGTTTTAGATGATTTTTTCTGATCGTTAGGCTATGTTACGTTAGTTTACGTTACGTTACGTTAATAGAGAGTTAAGTAGTGCCAAACGCGGCATTTTTGCATCAAAACGCCGGTAGACGTCGCTTTAGTGGAGTGCTTATAGTACAGTCGGACGGCACTCTAGACACAGCCTTATTTCAAACCTACCTTCTAACGCATTTCGAAAAATCCCCCCGACCACCCCGTGTCACTAGTACGGACTCGGGCCGATACTGGAGTAGGTGCTAATGAGATGGCACATCAACATTCTCGAGCTACCCTTCTCCGAGATTGCGATTCTTTTATTCCTATGCAAGGCATCCCTGCGTTGTGCACATCAGACCTTTTTTTACTTATCGGGACAGTTCAGAACCCTAGAGCCTTTCCGCAGAAGACTACCACCTTATCATCCATCACTGACACCGCAGGCCGGGAACATAAGGCCCCTGTTGCAGACGCACCCACCCAAATCGCAGATAGTCTGACGTCAATCAGAACGCTCTCCCAAGTGTGTCTATTAATCGGTCAACCTTAAAAATCATGCGCACCTCCGTCTAACGACGATGATGGTTGAGAGAGAGAGAGAGAAAAAAAACTGCCACAAAGGCTGAAGAAACGCAAAGCTTTGTCGTGGCGAACTCTTTCCTTGGCCAACCTCACACTGAGTATATGCTACTGGGGAGGTACGCACCACTTTTATAGAATACTCACAGCCACTCTCGGGTGGGCACTCCGTGGGCCTAACGCTTAGGTGTGGGGTGTATGACGCGAATCGGTACCTGTTGCTTGGCGTTTGTTTCCACCATGCAGAAATGGAGCAATCGGATAGACGCCGGCTTCATGACACGGGGGACCAGGATTTCTCCCCCCCCCCCTCCAAAGCACTTTCCGACGATTTCGCTATGACGTCACAGAATCTTCTCAGTGCGATTGGCTGCCGCCTACGCCACCGCCAAGTCACGTGACTGGGCGAAGGTGGTAAGGCGTATAGTTCTGTTTCATCGTGTCACTTTAATGATAACGCCCATTAAACCCACAAATATTTGTGTGCAATGCTGTCCAATATTAACTCACTCATGGATATAACGCGTCACTGCAGCGGGAAACCTGAAATTTTTGGAATATTTCTTTTCGTTTTTTTTTGTTAGAAAACTTCTTTTGCGCATAGAATAGAGCTTACTGAGTTACCCAATGCTAATGCAGCGAATGTTCGCAAAACCGTACCTGACGGGCACGCGAAGAAGGTACGTGCTAACCGGCACTACGGTTTATCCAAACACCTAAGGTTAAAGGGAAACCGAGTCGTGGATTCGGCTTAACTACGTATAAAAAGATATACGGCTTATGCGGGTACGGTTTAACGAGATTCCACTGTACTTTCAAATTAAGCAAAGTTGTATTTTGTTTTCATGTCCCTTTTAAACAGAAGAACTGTTTGCCCCCGCTGCGGCTCAGTGGCTAAGGCGTTGTACGGCTGAGCCCAAAGACACGGACTCCATCTCGGCCATGGTGGCTGCTTGGAGGCGAAAAGAGAAAAGGCCCGTGCGTCGAGAATTCGGCGCACGTAAAAGATGTCCAGGTGGTCGAAATTAATCCAGAGCCCTAAAGTGCGCCCCATTTCCCGTACCGACAACCACCGTGCCGATTCAAAGGGACAGCCACTTATCATCATTATCATCATCGTAGCTTCGGCGAGTTAAACCCTACGACAGAGAAAAAAATTAAAGCAGTTCAACGTGAAAACTCAAGTTCGGAGCAATGATTCGTCATAAAGGCTGTGGCACCGTTCTCCACTCTTTGCTACCACCCCTCACGCTCCTTCCCTCTCTGCCTCACTCCTCTCTTGATTACTTGAACAGAGCTATGTCCAATGCAATTCAAATTTCCCGGCTTCGCAGTGCTTGCGCGCCTTCTCCTCGGACAGCTCGCATCCTTTTATTTATATTTTGTTTCTTGTTCTGCATGGAACAGCACGAGCTGGAGTTGTTCTTTCTGGGCTTGATTTCATCTCGCACGTGCTGGAGCCTTACGGCTCCATTTTAAACACTGCGTTTCTTTTTTTCTTCGGTGGCCTTTTTTTTTTCTCGCTTACAATCGTAAAAACCGAATCGAATGTGGAGGCTGCCCGTTAATTGCACATATTTTGCCTCGCATGTACTTGAAATTTTCTTACCGCAAAAAAGGGGACATGTGGGTGATGGTGGTCAGAAAATTTTATTGTCAGGTAGACAAAGAGCAGCGGGGGAAAAGTGGAAACAGCCTATACATTGTATGATCAGTGCCAGTGCTTCCTATATACACTGGCGGATCCAGAGGGGGGGTCCAGATGATCCTGACCCCCCCCCCCTTAATTTCGGAATTTATAGCCCCAATAAGATGACCCCTCAGGGTGCAGAAAAAGTCTAGTTGATGGTATTTTCTTCTATGTCTTGTATTTATGGTTACCAAAAATTTCAGTGAATAAAAAAATCTGCTAACCTCCTCCTCCTCCTCCTCCTCCTCATCAGCATCATCATCATCATAAAAACTCTAGTTGATGGTTTTTTCTATTTCTTGTATTTATGGTTATCAAAAATTTCAGTGAATAAAAAGGCTACTACCCTCCTCCTCCTCCCTCCTACACGTCATCGTCCTCATCATCATCACTGATAAAAGCTGAACCCCCCCCCAAAGAAAAAACCCGGATCCGCCCCTGCCTAAAAACATTCCTGTTCAAGTATCCTCAACTTTTGGCCGGAAGACTCAATCGAGGGACAGGCAGATATCTTTTCGAAGCCTCTTTTCGGGTGCGTGACGCCGCGTGACTACGATGGCTAGATGCGACGACAAGTCGAGCCCCTAAAGTTCTGCGCATTTAGAAAGACGTGATTAAGCAACACACGGGGCAAAGCTATAGTCACAACGAATTCAGCGTTTAAAAATCCAACGAGACGAAAGATCCAACGACACGAAAGGTCCAACAGTGGATATTCCGTCTCGGTGAACCTTTCATCTCGTTGGATATTCAGGCTCGATTGGACCTTCCGTCTCGCTGGATCTTTCGTCTCGTTGGACATTTAGGCTCTTACTATTAAATGAATGTCCGGAGCACTCTAAAGTTACCTTCAATGACCTCTACCGCAATATAGTTGTGGGACCTTCTGCATTTTCACATGCAATAACTTTTACACGATAATTTGAAGTGAAATGTACGCCTGGCACCTCTGATTTCCGTCGTAAAATTTGAGTCTGCCTGCAACGCTATTGACGAAAGCAAGCTTGGTCGCGAGTACGTTGCTGAGAGTGCCTAAATAGGACTTTCAGTTTTTTTATTCGGACCTGTTTTATCATTCGGGAAAACTGTAGGGGTTTTTTTCGTTTTTTTTGTTGTTGTGTGTGGTGCACTAATGTCAGCGACAAAATAATGTTCCCGAGCTTCATGCGCATGGCAGGCACGTGAGCGCTAAGCAAACAAAGCAAGCAGTCACGTGCTCTTGCATCCAAAAAACGAGGTTGCTACGACAGTCGCCTGACACTCACCGCGTACGCGCGTGAGTGTCCGTCAACTGCTCGCAGCCCGTAAGAAGCGGTCGATGCGTATGAGGGTTGTATATTCTCAGTTCGGTCTCATCAAGGCGTCAGTTTGATGTGTCATTTTTCATCCAGGATTTCACATATTAATCAGTTATTGAGATAAAACATCGAACTTGAATACCTTCCCTTCGGATATTTCATTTAAATTTCGCGCCCACTTATAAAAACGACTTTATTCACGCTGTCACAAGAGCAAGCCCAAATACAAGTTTCAAGACTTGGAATGATCATAGTATTCACTTTTCAAATTTGGAAACTTTTCAAAAACCTTCTTCTTTTCATCGATTCCCTTTCCTTATATGTCCGCAACACTATAGAAATTTGGAGATGCCCTCAGCAGCCTAGACATAGTAGCAGGACATGCAGGGTGTTACATCGATAAATGGAACACTTTCAAACATTTTCCTGAGCGTATCGCTGCTCCGTTCGCGCTCAAACTTCACATGGAGGTCGCATTTTGTGGACTATTTTCTTTGCCACTGGGAACAACGTCAGTAGATACCTGTTTATTCTGCAAATACATAATATCGATTTCCGACTATGGCAAAATGGCGGCCATTATGTACGGGCAAGCTGATCTTGGATCGGTGGTGTCACCTGAGATATGCAAAACTAAACGCGCGATGACGATTCACGGTAGGAAGGAGCCGAATGAGGTAGCACACGATCAGAAAACCTCTTTTGTCGATAGCTTAGGATGGCCACAAAAAACTTACATAGCAGCTAGTACAAATCATAATACTGTATTCCTGCGGTTCATTGTTGTCGATACCAGTCATCTGGTTTAAGATCAGCTGTCGTCTGCTGTGCCCGGTTACCCCACTTTCCGAAATAAGGCGATTCTTTGTTCACGTTTGTTACTTTGTTCTCGTTCTAGTTCTATTATTATTCTCTGCGTGCGTGTCTGTGCTTGTGACATGGCGTCACGAGATCATTAACAGCCTACGAAAAGGCCTATCCTATTCACCTGCAGTGAATAATACCATGGCGTCATGTCACAAGCACAGAATGTTCGCCGTTAGTCTGGTTTGAGAGACAGGTAAGGTGTGTCGTACATACGTGCCTTATCGTCTGGTTTCTTAACTCCTGCTCGTTTGTGCTTAATGAGGTGAATGAATTTGGTTAGCTGAGTCATGGTGCATTGAAGTTGTAGCACTGCATGGGAGCCTGTTCCGTCCTGTAGGATGGTAATCGTCCAGGTATAGCTCAAAGGCCAACTGCGCTCAAAATTTCAACCTCCTGAAAACGTTATTTCCGCATAGTCGGCATAAAAAGACTGCATGCATGCTTTGGCAAAAAGGACTAAAAGTTCGTCTTCTGGGGGACTACAATTGACTTTGCCCCAATCATTCCACACTTTAGGGACTAAATATGTGAGCGGACGAAACGTTAGTCCGCCACCCGGTTGGTCAGTTCCGATACTCCCCAGGGATGGACAACCATACTTGAAACGAAGGAGTGAACAAGAGAGAGCGCCAGCCGCCGATGCTGCTCGAATGCAATTATTTATTCTCATAGCCGTTCAGAAGTTCGTTTTTCTAGCTTAAGAGTAATTGGCGAAATTTTGTGACTTCCTGGCCAGTCTTCACAGGCCATTAATCATGCGATGGTATTTTAGCTGTGCCGTGAACAAACAAATTAGTTTTTTTAGATTTCCATACTCCCAGTCACACTTTCTTGTTTGTTTTGTGGTGGAACTATTTTGAGGTTTACGAAAACCATCCGGTACGGCACGTTCATGTGCAACGCTTTATATTGACGCAAAAGTGAGGCCTGTACACGACTACCTGCAGTAACAACGCTCATTTTGTTAATCTAGTGTAACGTTTGGCACAATACACTTGAACCTATGGCTATCGGCTTAGTCTTCACAAAAAATGCGTGTCTTGAATAAAACAGTGGGGCCTTCAGACTTGGAGGATCTTTCGTCTCGTTGGACATTCAGGCTCGATTGGACGTTCAGACTTGGGGGATCTTTCGTCTCGTTCGACATTATGGCTCGATTGGACCTTCAGACTCGGTGGACATTCAGGCTCGCCGATCACGTGACGAGTTGGACTTTTCGACTCGTTGGATCTTTCGTCTCGTTGGACATTCAGGCCACAAGCGGTCACAACGCTGCCAGAAAAAAACTGTTGCTGGCAGCGTAGTCTGCCCTGTGTTTTCTAGCCCTCTGCGTAAAAGAACGGCAATTCAGAGCAAGAAGCAAGAGTGCTCGCAAATTGGGCCCACGGCTTCAAAGAACGTCACCTGTGTAGCGCGGAGAAAGCCTAGCGCCAAGAACACATCCCGTAAAGTCGCGCTTAGAAGCATGGAGGAAAGAAAATGCTTAGAAGCCTTTTTCTTGTCTCAACGCCGCCCTGCTGGAATAATCGGAAACATAGTTACTATAGTTACTTGTTCCACCAAGAGAGGGCGAGCTCAGTGTAGGCGAGCGCTTTGGGTGCTAGCAGACGATGCAACAGAAGGTTCAAGGCGTTTGAAATATATCCTCATCCGTCAGGTTCGGAGTTTCTCCTTACCAATTAAACATAATTAAGACACTCGAGGGTGTTCTTCGAGGAATCTCCACTATGCAATCTCCCCCTGGTGCAATTTTCGTTACACATTTGTGAAAGCAACCTCTATGTCGCCTTAACACGTCCGCTGTAAACATTGCCTTTTCGTTACTGTTCGCAGCACGTCTGGAAATTGCAGACATAATAAAGCCCATGGTGGTTTTAAACATCCTGGCGCCTATCCAAATGACGTCGTTAGAAGCGACTGCAAAGCGAACGCTGTTGCCCGTCTGCTGTTGCATCCTGCTTCTGTCGTCTGCCCGCTGGCCTTTTTCGTCTGCTTCGAAAAAAAAAACAAGAAAATTAGCAGACGACGCACTTGAATGAGCACGTTTGTCTTCGTTTCGTCGTTCACTTTACGGCACGAGCTGCAGGGAAGCGCATACGCGATGGCGTTTCAGGGCTCATAACCCTCTCTCTTTCCTCATATTTTGATTTTATCCCTTCTTAGCCGTGCACAAGCCTTGAACCGTATGCGTTTAGCAATCAAGCACGGGATGACTAAACAAAAATGGGGATGGAGGAAAAAGAGAAAGACAGTAAGGATAGAAAACAAAAACTCCGGAGAAAAGACTGTATGAGGATGAAAAACACATGTTCAGTGGTCAAATATTTTGGGAAGGGGGTACTCAAGTATTGAACGGCTTTTTTTCGTGGAGTCGAACTTCTTCTGGAGAATTAAAGGTTTTTTTTACTTTGTCCTCTGTGATTCTTATGTTTTCTTTCTATCAGATCTCGCACTGCAAATTGAGTGAAGCAAGTGCGGACTGTTTTGTGGCTCGTGGACGCGCAGCTGTATATTGCAGGGGGCGATATGACCATTGGTGCACGAAATTTGGTGCCTATACTATTCTATTTGGGTCTTCATATCGCCGCAACTTTTAATGTGTTTTCGGGGTTTCGCTATCGTCTCGTTTTTCCTCATCGAAGGCATTTGCGTACGTGCGAGCGTGTGTGCGTGCGCGCGTGTGCGTGTGTGTGTGTTTGTGCGTGTGTTTGTGCATGTGTGTGTGTCAATGGAATGGTTCGATTCAACATGATTCAGTTTTTCATTCATCGATTCAATTTTACTCACGCCACATAAAAAAGATAAGTACAATATAGACTTGCTGCGTAATAACGACAAAAAAAGTGGCGTGAAAACCTGCGCGTTCGACCAATTTTCAACGTGTTACACGTAATAACAACCCCCTTTTCTGTTTCTGTTCGCTTTCATTTTTTCGAGCTATATTATGGCCCTCTCTGGGGCATTTTTTTTTTTTTGGAATGCTTTCGGCGAGGGCAGTAGAGTGCGTCAGATATTCCGCCGGTAGAACAGCAGTAACTTCCGTACAGAAACTACGAATCATCAGACGAGTGCACTTCAAGTAATTTTGGGTAGTCCGATTTGCTCCCTCGTTCACTCAGTCACTCCCTCTCACACACAAACTTACTTGCATAATAACTTGCTTACTTACTGGCTTGATTGCTTGCTTACACTTTCTTGCATGCTTACTTACTTAGTTATTTCTTTACTTGCTTATTTACCAACTTACTTGCTTGCTTCCTTTTTTACTTTACCTGCTTGGTTTCTGCCTTGCTCGCTTACTATCTTGGACGCTTACTTACTAATTACTTGTTTATTACATATTTACTTTACTCAGTTACTTGCTTGCTTATTTACTTTACCTGCTTACTTGCTTATTTTCTTGGACGCTTGCTTAATTACTTGCTTAGTACTTATTTACATTGCTCATTTACTTACTTACTTACTCACTTACTTTACTTACTTACTTACTTGTTTATTTACTTTACTCGCTTGCTTGCTTACTTACTTGCTTAATTATTTACATACTTACTTGCTTACTTAGTTGCTTACTTACTTGCCTCTTTCTTCTTCCTTCCTTCCTTCAGAAAGCTGTGGAAGTTGACCTACAGAAAATTACTCGGCGCACGTGCAGCCGGCAGGATTAAATGCGGTTTAAACGTTGGCTAACGTACGTTAGCCAACCATTTGGAATGTGCAAATATTCGATCAGATGCGTATCACCCCGCGTAGCATTTTCTTTACTGGTAAAGAAACACTAGGAGCCATTAATTTGACACTCTTCGCCCGTAGTCGGCCTTGCACCATGAAAAAAAAAACATCATAATCAGGAGCCGTTAATTCGCAAGTCGATTTACCAGCCTGCTGTAAATGAGAGCCCCTGGTGCAGAAACCTCCGGTAACCCGTGCAGCACTTTTGAAATTCCCGGGTTGACAATGCGCAGGAGAAAATGGGCGCAGGGACGTGATCCTCGACTCTGGTTGGCTGAGGGCGTCCTCGTTCAAACCACGACCAGCTTTATAGATAGCTGGAGACCCAGGTGAAAATATATGTTTTTTTTTTCTAGCTGGATTATTGAACCAGAAATTTCTTCTGCTACAAATATCCTAGCTAGAAAAGGAAATTCTAGCTAGAATAGAAATTTCTAGCTAAATGTCAACTTTCACTCGAAATTCATTTCTAGTCATTTCTAGCTGGATTGAGATTTACTTCCTCTGTGTCCGCTGAAGAAAAAACCTCGGACGATAACCGTTTTAATTCGGTTGACAATGCAGGGAAAATGGCGAGGTACGTGATCCTCGATTCGCTGGTCTGAAGTCCTCGTTAGAAACGACAGCTTTATAGATAGCTAGAGAGAGACGAGAGAGAGAGAGAGAGAGGAGAGAGAGAGAGAGAGAGAGAGAGAGAGAGATGAGAGAGAGAGAAGAGAGAGAGTTGAGTAAGAGACGCCAGATGCCCTGGGGGGAGAGAGTAAAAACGTAGGGGGTAGAAAGGTGAGACTCGTTCACGCAAAAGCTCGCTGTTCATATGGGGTTCATAGATATCACTCTTTGTTTTAACACGAAAGGGTTTTATGCCGGGATACACCTTTATTTTACTGAATTCATATCCGCCACGGAAATGACGTCAGTACAACTAACACAGGAGAAACGGCAGAAAACGTTTCATCGACGCGGATGGTGCTGTCGTCTAGGAGAGGTGAAGCGAAGTAGTGCATCATGACGCTAACGAGCTCTGGCAGTTTTTTTTTTTTTTTTTCACTTTTCTCACACAAAGTTAAATCGGGCAGATGTACGTAGTGTGTGTGGCGCTCTCTAGGTAAAGCCGTTCATGGTTTGAACGCGTTCAGTATATGCACGAAGACGCGAATATGTGTTGTTTTTCATCTGCGACCGCCGGTTGGTGCAAGGCGAAACGTAGTACGTATTGTCTAGGCGACAAGAAACGGCAGGAAGGAAAGGTAGCAGCGGTGTTCGACTCTGGGATATCAGGTCGTCTCGTTGTTACAAAGGCTCCCAAGAAAGAAACTCGATAAGTGCCAGACAGCTGCCGCCTATAGTCGTCATGCTCGATCAGCACGTAACCCGATACGAAGGCGTTCACCTGAGTGCCTTCGTATCTTTTTTTGTGGCCTGTTATAAGTCGGCTGCATTGACGACGTCCCTCGCTGCGTCGAGGTTTAGCCACACGTCAATTGTGTGTATCTGGCCTGCAGGCGTTAAAAACTGTTCATTGTTATTCTTGAGCTCCGATTATCAGAGCAAAAACAAGCGCCGTTCAGGGGCGAAGCTCCTTAGGGGTTCGGGCTGTCGCGTCTCCTGTCGTCGCGGTATATCAAGCTGTCAAACGATGGTCGCAAAACAAGTGTATAATGGATGAAACCGAATCAAAATACACTAACATGATGTAAACTAAATTAAAATCAGAATTTATTTGTATTAATAACAGAAATTTGTTAAATACCGCCTCGAAATTGGTCTCAAACGCCAGGTTTTCTCCCGTGAAGCCTACTGCTTAGCATGCGGCGGCATGTGACACGATGACTACTGACCGCCAGCCTGTCTTCATTTAATTGTTTAAATGCGGTTCAACGCAAGAGAGGGCACCACCGCCTCAGCAAGCGCGTGATTGCTCCTCCCACCGGCGCTTGTCCGGCTGCCCAATCAGCTCGTGCCGTGTGGCAAGACAGAGATTTACAATCTTTGAATACACCTATACACTGCGTGCTTCTCCCCCCCCCTCCCCCAGCTTTCACGTGAGTAGAGATGGCCCGGGATTTTTCGCCTGAGTTTAACTGCCAGGCAGGCATCTTGCACGTAAGTTACTCAACAAGATGATTGATTAACCTAATGGACTCTTTATGATGAGTAGTAATCATCAAAAGCGAAAGTTTCATAAAGTCCGTAGTGGCTAATTAGTGACCCTTACGAAACTTTGGTTTATTTTGCTGATTTTCCCCCCGAATAGATAGGGCGGTTTTCATTATGCGCAGTGCCTGCCGTTTTACAGGCTTGTTCGCCCAGATCGCCATATGTGTCAATGCTTAATAAATATCAGTTACAATTCTAGCGCTTGTCCGTGTCACCACTTTTGTATTTCGTTCTTTTTTCGCGCTGTTAACTTTTGTTCAGTGGAGCACCAACTAGCCCAAACCTTATAGTTAATCATTTACGATAAACGTTTGTATAAAAAAAACTGATGACAGTCATTATTGTAACATAAGTGTTTTATTTTAATACCGTACTTCTTCATCCTTCGATTCAGGTAAATTCACAAGCAAGCCCGGCTTATCCCTCTACGCACTAGGGCCAATCACCACCTGGGAAGAACTTTAAGCTTTCGCAAAGAAAATAACAGCATTCCGAACATGCCCACAAACTTTAGATCTATATAGGCGAAAGGTTCCACCTTCTTGTTATTTATTCCACCTTCTTGTTATTTATACGCCGCCCTAACACCCCCCCCCCCAACACCCCCCTGAAGGAATTCGTCACACCCTCAAAAAAGATTCCACGACCACGAGTACCAGGCCGATGTATTTATACACCCCCCGCAGTCCCCCCCTCCCCCCCCCTCCACCAGGAGGATTTTGACAACCCCCCGAAATCGAAATTCAGGATAAACCCCTGCGTGCGTGTGTTTGTCTGCGTGCGTGTGGGTGAAAATGTCAGATTCAAAGCAATGCTCCATCCACACCGGAGCCACACCTCACAGCAGTCCGGATGGCCGAAGCCGCCGCGAGGATCCAAGGAATCCTGGCTGA
This sequence comes from Haemaphysalis longicornis, assembly GCA_013339765.2. Taxonomy (NCBI): domain Eukaryota; kingdom Metazoa; phylum Arthropoda; class Arachnida; order Ixodida; family Ixodidae; genus Haemaphysalis; species Haemaphysalis longicornis. The sequence goes on along the minus strand of CM023458.1, from coordinate 82,822,665 downwards.
CGGAGAGAGACCGTCCAAGTCGACCACCCTTCAGAACCCATCTCGGGCATCAAATAAAGTCATCTCTCTCTCTTCTCTCTCTCTCACTTATATATATTTTTTACCGGCATTTTTCACCACTTCCTTTTCTTTAGATCAAAAATTCTTCATCCGTTTTATGACCCACCAAAACCTCCCCTTTGCTTTCGAGTTTTCTTGACTGCCAACCCTTATTTTTTTATATATTATATATATTATTATATATATATATTTATATATATATATTATATATTGCATAATGATATAAGGTTAGTAGAGACACAGAAAACGAGAAAGACGTAGAAAATAGAACTAAGTTTACTTCTATTTTCTACGTCTTTCTCGTTTTTCTGTCTCTACTAACCTTATTTTTTTCGCGCTCTGTGTGAGTTTTTACCTTTTCAGACTAATATGAGTAGAGTATACTTATATATATATATATATATATTCGTTCGTTCTTGCGGTTGCGTTCTTCCGCTCTCTTTATTTGCGGTGTGCTGGGCGATCCCCTCTCGGTACTCTGGCTTTCAGTCTACTGCTCGTCATCGTCGTTGTCATCGTCTCGCCACTACCGAGTTCAAGCGTCCGGTGTGGAGCGCTTCGTGGTAAGGAACACTTCTGAATGAGCCTTTTCTGAATGAGCCTTTAGATGCGACGCTGAGAGGAGCAATTTCCGGCGGCCCTGTCCTGCGTCCGTCGTCGTTGTCGTCCGCGTCCGCACAGCTGCGTCTCTCCTCCGCTCACCCCCTCTCCCCTCTCCGATAGCGGACACTCTCGCCCAACATCTGCGGGCGCGTGGCGCAGCGCACTCTCACTCCGCCGGTGGGCGGCGCTGCGCGCTGTGCGCATGTGCAGTACTCTCTCTCTCCGCGGTCTCCTCTCCTTCGGGTGCGCTGTGCATATAAGCGCTCCGGCTGTTCTCTCTATCGATGGTCGCCCGCGCTTGCGCTTGCTCTCTCGCAGTACCGACGATTGCTTGATGTGACGGTTCCTTTAATAAAGCCTCCGTCTAAACGACAACAGCAACAACGTCTCTCATTATGCTCAAAATTACGCCCGCATCCCCTCGCGGGAAACCCAATGATGTGATTGAAACGCAATTCACGTTCACTACGCGTTTCACGCAATTCGACTAATCGAGCCAACGGAAACACCCAACGGAACTCCCTTCAGCGTCGCATCACACCAGGGTTCCCGCGAGGGGAGGTGGGCGTAATTTTATTTACAGCGAAGCTGTAGATACAGTTCACACATGCTCCGGTTTCCACATATCGTCTGCGTGGACAAATCGGCATCGAAAATTTTCCCACCCAAGGAATAGTGTTTACTCTTTCCTTACCGACGTGCTCCCAGAGCGACGTTCTGGCCGGTGTTTTTTAAGTGCAATGCACTTCTTAAGCGACCCTGAACCTGCGTCCACCGGCGATGTCCGCGCACGTGGAGATGGGCGCGCGCAGCCTGGCCGCTGACATAGCACATACCCACGTGGGGGATTGGCCAGGAATCTCCTCGTCTTCCTTGGCAACGGGGGGAGATGGGGGCGCGCTGCCTGGCCGCTGACATGGCACATACCCACGTGGGGGATGGGCCAAGAATCGGGCGTGAGAAGGGCTAATGCACCTGCTTAAAGGAGTACTGACACGAAATTTCAAAGCTGAGATCCGCTCTAGCAATCAAGTACAACGACAACACAAATAGGTGTCTGTGAATAAATGCATCTTTCTTTCTTTGTAGTTGTGTGTGTTGTGATCTCTTTCGCGAACATTACCGAACCGCGCAAATTCAACTCGTACATTTGCACTTTTACATTCTTCCCTTCGGGGAAATGCGGGGAATTTTTTCCTTCCATCCTACGGCGGTATCTCGTGTTTGCTCGTTTTGTAAACGTCGTTTTATTTTGACGTACTTCCAGTTGTAGGCGGGCTCTGGGGTGATTTTTAAACACATTTTAAACGACCAAACCTATTTTAAGCTATATTTTATTAGTTTACTGTTCCTTCAGCCAGTCTTACTGGATACTATATACCAGTTGCGAAAATCCCCATAGGTCCCGTGTATCGGAAGCCGGTCTTCGGTTGCCCCCCGGCGCCGGGGAAGCAGGGGGCAAGTTGACTAGCCTGTCGTCTTTCGGCAGAACATTGAAGTAGTATTCAAGTGCTTGTGGCTGCTGCCGTAAGTAATAAAAAACCGCACAAACACAAGAACATTTCACCAATTTTTGTATTCTGAAAAAATAAAAAAAAAGTCGCACATCTCCACGCCGTGAACGATGCCGAGAGTGCGAAGTACTGGGACACGAATTGTCTTTTGTGTGGCGCTTGCCGTTTACAGTGCAAAATCATTTAAAACTCAGAGTGCATCAGCATGCACGGACGATGACGCTCATCACACAGTCAATACACAACATGCGTCCGTTCACGGCATGGAGATGTGTGATTTTTTTCTTCCTAGCTTCCTTAATTGCCAGTACCTTGCAAGTGTCCTTGCCATTTTCACGTCAACAATCAGCGAGCAGCCCCACAGAATAAAAAGAGGAAAAATAAAAAAAGTAGGAGTAGGACAACAACGGCAACAAGAAAAAGAAGAGAAGACAAAGAATATGATGAGTGAGACCAGGGCACAATGATTTACCGCTCGCCAGTCCCCTCTTGTTGGTACGGGCCACACAAATAGAGGGAATTATCACCGACACCACCATCAGCATCACCCCCGCCGACAACAAGAGCCTAAGCTAAGCCTACTGACTGGCCGCTTCCTCAAACGCGAATGCGCGCAGCAATTCAACGCGGGCTCCGATCATCGTCGTCCTCACTTGAGCGCTGTTGTAACGTTCGGCAGCCCTATCGAGCGGCTGCGGGAGGAGTCAGCAAGCAACGGTCGCTTCGGTTTCCCACCTGGCTATCAGGAGTCTTGGCGGGTCTTTTCAAGCCACGAAGGCGAATATCCTGACTGAGTCAAGGACACTGGTACTGACGCCGCGATCCGAGCCAGCAGCCCTTTCCTGCGCCCTGCCTTGAACTGTGACTGGTAGGACTCGTTTCGTACCTATTCTTTATCGCACGTGTCTAGTGTGACGTCCGACGGAACTCTAGCTGATCGCTGCAGGCATGGCTAGTGTGTCCTCCGACGACATTAAAATATATGACTAGGCTAGCGCCTGCCGAAACGTCTGTCGTTGTAGTGTATAATCCGTCTTAGCTTCTTGCATCCCAGGGACGGGGGTTCGAGACCGGCTCTTGCCTCGGTTACTTTTTTTTAACACGAAAGCGTTTTATTCCGGGATTCACAAAGATTTCACTCATGTCATATCCGTCACGGAAGTGACGCCAGTACAGCGAAGCAAGCGGCCTGTAAAGGGTGCACCCCTGCACACGGGGTCTTCTTGCGGGAAGGCAACCTTTAGTACTAAAGAGTACGTCGTATTTAGGTTGTTCGTTTTCAGTTTTATATTTTTATTTTAACACGAACGTGTATTATGTCGGGATACACCCAGATTTCACTGACGTCATATCCGTCACGGAAATGACACCAGTACACCTTTGCCGAAGCGACCCGCCAGCAGGACGTCGTTCACCAAGCACACCCACAAGACAGCCGCCGACCCGCAGATCATGCTCAGCTGCAGATTTAGCGGCACATTTCGCTGTCGTGTTTTACCGATTCCTATGACAGAGGAATCACCAATTGAACTGTAACTCGGGCGGCTAGCTGAGTCTGCCTCCGTATTGCCAGGCACAGATGAACGGGGCACCGTATTCGATGCGTATCCGTAGCATCGTGCTTCTTGCCAAGCGATGAATGGCATATGAAAAGGATGTAGATTGTGCCACGCGACGAATGTCATGTATGGCTTGCGTTGAGGTAGTCCGGATACGGTCCCCGCCCTGACAAAAGGTAGTAATAAGACCAGTCCATCATGTATTGCAGCTAATTCAGTAAGATATACGGGTGGCAGTGGATTGGCGGCATATGAACAGGTTTGGTCAACCTCCGGTAGCTAGGGACAAACCAGTGCGGTGTGTACCATGCCATTTTTAGCGCTGGCGTCTAGATATATGACTGCGTCGGTGTCTGTACAATGAAGACCATAGACCTGTGCCGTGGCCTTGCGAGGGACTGGGCGACGGAGACGACCGATGGGTTTGTTTTCTGTCAGCTGTACTCGCTGCCATGGAGGGAGGTCCGACTCTTTCACGGGTGTATCTGCTACAACAAAGCCATGCATGTAACGGGCTAGTGCAGCAGCTGCCCCGATGTTAGAGAGCTTACGGGTGCGGGCAGAACGGCGTTGATGTACCAGCTCATCGATAGTGTTGAGCTGGGCCTCGGCCTGCAGAGCTGGTACCGGGGTTATTCGGGGCAGACCAGTAACAGCCCGCATGACATTTCGGTTGATAGCTTCTAGGCGATCCCAGTCCCTCATCGTGAGATGGTGGAATCGGGCCTGATACACGAGTTGGGGTTGTAAGACAGACTGCACAAGGAGGCGAGCAATTCTAGTTCGCGACCCGCCAGCCTTCGTTGCTATTCGGCGTATCAGGTGGATTGTGCGTGCAGCACTCACCTTTGCCCCCTTCACCCATGGAGCCGCAGATCCTGGCGAGGCAACGTCGAGACCAAGCGCCCGTAGACTTAAAACTTCTTGTAGTTGTTGCGTATCAATAAACAACCGGACAGGCCAGTTCCCAAGTCGGCGGCGCCCGTTGTTATTAGCCGCTGACATATATGCCGGTTTATCTTTTGAAAGTTCAAGCCCTACCTTGGCGCACCAGGAGTTGGTTGTGTTCAATGCCGTTTGTAGAGCTCTTTCTTGTACATCGATGTCATGGGTGCACAGACCACACAGTAATGTCATCGGCGTACATTATGTACTTTGCGTCCGGAATTCCCGCCAGCTGCCACGCAAGGGAAGCAAGGTGATATTAAATAATATTGGACGCCAGCACTGAGCCCTGTGGAACCCCCCGATACGAGGTGAAATGGCCTGTAGCTTTTCCGGCCAAGAGAACAGAGAAAAATTTTGTTAAAATGTGTTGAACGGTTACGTTTTAAACTACCGAGGGGGTATCTTTATATACAAAGGAAGTTGTTTGCATAGTTATCCGAGCTTTGAAATTTCGTGTCAGTACTCTTTTAAAACCAATGGTAGCGGCTGTATGCGTGAAGGGAGCAAATAACGTTCGCGAGCCGCATCTTCGAGTGGCATGCGTTTATATCGCTGTGCACTGGCGCGTGCGAACAGTCGTTCAAACGCACAGTACCATGGCTACCGTTAATCATGGTATTCGGATAATATGGTTCCGGGAAATTTAGTCCTGGACAATATGGCCCCGTTCAAAATGACCGCGGACAATATGGTCCCAAGTGGGGAACTCGGACACAGCGGTCCCAAGTGGAAACCCGGACAAAAAGGTCTCAAGTCAGCTTGAAGCGTCCCAGGCATTTCGGTAACTGATAACATGTTTGTAATTATTTTTATTATTATTATTATTTCATATTTTCATGCTAGCAAGGATGTGGCCCGTTCGTCACATAGCGTTTTTGCATTGGCCTGTTGGTGTGAATGGGGGACGTAAGAAAAATCCAACAAGACAGAGAAGCGGGAAGCGAGGCAGGTGAGGTTGCAGAAAATGGTGCGGAAATCGCAGAGTACACGTCCTGTAGGACGGTAAGGACTAATCCTCCTTTTGGGGCCGACTGATTTTTCTCTCGTTCGTATGAAGGAACTGTGACTTTAACACGACAAAGGTCAGGGTTTTATAAGGAAGAGGACATTTTTATAGAAGATTTTACTCTTGATGTTGACTTCTATTTTACAAAAAAATGATGCACCCCTCCGTCTAACGACGGCGACCATTGAACGCGGAGCTTTCTCGAGAGGGATTCCTCTGTTGTAGTCTGAGTTTTGACTTTGACTCGTTTAGCTATGGCTTTCGCTCGCACGCAGTTGGGACTTTTGATTGTTGCGACTTTGACCTCCCCCCTTGGCCATGTTATTTCGCACAAAGAAAGCTTCGTGTTCAAACATTTTCGTCGTTAGACGGAGGGGGGTGCATGATTTTTTTTGTCTAATTTTGCCCGTCCATGCAGCCTTCTCCAAATCCAAAGGGCTTCGACCGTGGCGGGATAGCGCATCGGATAAACGCGAGGTACGCAAGTTCAATTCCGACCACAGGAATCGTTTTTTTTTTTTTTTTCACTTCATCCACGATCACCATCATAGCCCGAGAAAGTTGGCAGCTTACTTGCAGTGGGTTCTGAGGTGGACTACGGACACCATCAGTGCGACATAGAAAGCTTCTCTTTAATAACCGCCAACTCAGCTGGTGCTATGCGTTTGCCCAACGGTTATTCATGCACTCGTATTAGGGTTAACGAATAGATTCTGCATTGAGCCTGCAGGCAAAGCGAAGTTTGCACAACGAAAGTTATAATTTTGATTGATAAAGATATTTTTGAATATGACCGACGTCGGATCGCGGCTCATTGTACCTAACAGAAAATCAAAAACAAATTTGTTTTCGCGCCCCTATGAGGAAGCTTCTTATATCTGAATTATCCTACATGACCAAATGACGTATTAAAAATAGGCCCAAGACAAAACGACATATGGGACGAATGGGCGTTCACCCACATTAAAACTTGCAGTATGTACAGTTTCCCCAAGAAGTAAACGGGGCACGGGTTGGATATTTTGAGGAGATTTCTCCCCCACGTGCCTATCCAGCAACATCTAAGAGACATTTCAAGCAAGTAATTGTAGGATAAAATCGGGCCGCTCATGTTCTATTTATGCCGGCGTCCGCATAAAATAGAAATTATTCTAATTTCGCGAAACCCTGCTCTGTTTACTTTTTTGGGGAACCTGTACAGGATGATTGTCTTGCCATCTTAACTCTATACCTTCACGTTAAAACATTCGCGAAGTTCCCCTATTTTCATCACTCACCTAAAAAGTAATCGCTGCATTTGTCGACCACTTTGTATACGGGGTCGAAGGATTGACTTGGGACCATTTGCCGTGTTTCTACTTGGTACCACGTCCGGGGCCATATTGTTCCACACCCTTGAAAGACAACTACGGCAAGGTAAAAAAAAGAATGCCAGCAGAATATTACGTGAAATTGCCAGGGCGCAGCAGGTATTCTATTGAGCTACCACGAAAACAACGCCTAAGCGACGCATCGCCAAGTTTCGGCCAAGCAGCAAGCGACCGTCAGGCGGTGTCACCCCGCCGGCGTCCGAAAGTTTCTGTTTTTCCGCATCTGCATGGCACGCGGCCGGAATAACGAGATGAGGTGGTGTTCTAAGAGATCCCTTCGCCCTTTCAGAGCGCGTGCGGCGGTCATTGGAGCCAGCCGCCGCGAATCTTAGTGAAGGAATGCGTGATTTCGCTGCGACCTGTACACTCTGCGGTAGGTTGCAGCGGAAACTGCGGTCTGCGTCGCGACGGGCAAATGCGCGGGGACCGCCGAGGCATTCCTACACGCCACGTGACACTTCTTTCTTTTACTCTATTTGGCGAAACAGGAAGGCACAGAAGGGAAAAAGAAAGGACAAACAAGCGCGCATGCACAGAAAACAACGGACAGAACGTAGCCCGCGTCAGCCTCTGACGTCACCGCTGGCTGCGCGGTCGGCCCGACCGCGCGTTCCGGTTTTTTTATCGCCTGCGCGCGCGCGGCATATCCTTCCACCGGTTTCCTTCGAAGAATTCTGGAGGAGGGCGGAGGCGTCTCACACGGAGGATTTATAATAGCGTGATTAAGAGCGGGAGGGAAAACAAAAGTAAAAAAAAAAGTTGCCAAGTATGCGCGACATGCCACTTGATCCATGCGCGTGCGGATAGCTTGCATCGTCGCCTTCACCTCGCCGCCATTTTACGAGCAGACGACAAAAAAAGCGGCGTTTTTTTCTTGTTGCTCTAGCAGACGACGAAAGCGCCGCCATGCTTTGTAGAGCAGACGACAAGAGAGACGAACGGCAGCGAACGCGTCTTGGCAGCCGCGGTAGGTGGGGTAATTTGTCACTGCCTTCTTGCCGACGGGCGCAGTGGCAGTCGAAAACAACAGTTGGGATGTACGGGCAGTACACGCCCTCAAAGAACGGGTTATTACACGAGCAAACACCCCTCACTTCCACTACCCCTCGAGCTAGCCCCCAGGCGCTCGCTAAACTCTTCGCGAGCTCATCAACGATGATGCGCTGAGGAAGGTAGTGTTGAGATTCGAACATTCTTCTGATAGTCACAGAAAGGAAGCGATTGCGGCCCTAAGCTCAATGCCAGGAGCACCTACCGCGATGATGATCAGGTTCGGATACCTTTCAGTGAGTCAGCCGCGTTTTTTCCCGGTCCGCTGGCGTTCGGCGGCGCCGCCGCCGCTGGGCGCGCTGCGCTCGGCCGGTTTCAAAATTGCCTCTTCTGATTCGTCGATAAACATCACGTGATCAACGTCACGTGGCGTGCGTCACGTGATTTTAGAGAGCAGTTTGTTCGTCTGCTGCGGTGTGCGTGCGCCGCTGTGCGTTCGTCTGTGCGCTCCGCGAGCTCCTTCTCTCAGCGAGCGGTTGACTGGGTTCACTTGCCGTGGCTGTGTGCGTTCGCCGCCTGTATGACAGCCGTGCTACTTTAGTGGTGCCGGGCATGTCACGTTGGTTTTGAGCCCTGCAGTGTTGTGCGTTCTTCCCCCCCTGTACCGTCGGTGACGTGCGCGCGGTGGATTTTTAATGCCGCCGGGTTGGGCGCCCGTGTAAGCGCATCGCCCGCCGAACAACAACTGCCTTGTCGTGGTGCAGACGACGACTTCACGAGCCGGTCTCCAGCCGCCAGCCAACATGGCGGACGTCGCGGACCTGGAGGCATTCAACAGCCCCGAGTTGAAGTACCTGGTCGTGGACAAGAGCGACGTTTACGACCCCACGAAGCAGGCGGAATGGACGGCCAAGAAGCTCATCTGGGTGCCGCACGAGTCGCAGGGCTTCGTCGCGGCCAGCGTGAAAGGCGAGCGCGGCGACGAGCTCGAAGTCGAGGTGCTCGAGACGGGCAAGCGCTTTCTCGTGAGCAAAGACGACGTGCAGAAGATGAACCCGCCGAAATTCAACAAGGTCGAGGACATGGCAGAGCTGACGTGCCTCAACGAAGCGTCCGTCCTGCACAACATCAAGGATCGCTACTATTCCGGGCTGATATACGTGAGTAAAGCCACCCCTCTTCTGGCGTCCGAAAGCACTGACGAGGGGAAAGAAAAAAAAGTAAACGAAAGCGTAGAAGCAGACGCGAGCTAGCCGTGCGGCTTTTGTTGGGCCGGCCGCCGCCACACCTATCCGAGCCCTTCCCCCCTCTACCGTTGCCGCCGTCTGTTAGGCCTAACCGCCGTCTGCTAAAATTCCGAACCTGACTGCTGTCAAATACTGGTTCCGTCCTGTCTCTCGTTAAAGTGAGAGGTCATCTTTCGCGATCAGCGCCGGTAGATCGCTGAACCTGGCGCCGGCGTTTTGTCCGCGCTAGTCGAGCGTTCTGTTTTTTTCTTGGCCGCGCGCCGGTGCAGTCCCGCCACTAGTTGCATGACATCCGCCGCCGCGGCGAACAGCATATGCGGGGCCGCGATAAAGTTTTGCTTCGTGCCGCTTTTCATTTAGCTTTTTCCCGGACGGCGAACCGCTTTTTCACGCTCGGTCGAGTGCTCGCGTCGCGCCGGTGTTTCGCGTTCGAAAGAAAGGAATAGAAAAAAACGTGGCTTGTCCTTCCTTGGCGGCGTTTCGGACGCTTGATTCTTCGAACGCCCGGCGTGCTCGTAGCGCGTTTGTCAGTTGACTGCGGCGTCGCGTCTTTTTCGAGCCGATCGGTGATTGTTACGCTACGATCGAGCGTGTTTATATTCTAGACCCGTGAATAACAATAATAATAAAAAAAACGAAATACCGTTGCTCTAACATCGTGGTTTTGAGCCCTGCATGAATCGCCGTGCATGTTGACGTCGAAGAACGCCGACGGTTGTGGGTTGTGGTTGCGTAAATTACAGCTCTTAATCGAAGGCTAAATAAGCATTTACGAGGCACTTAAAAGCGGTTCTATTTCTGGCTCGCGGTCGCCGCACATGTAATTGGGACCTCGTATTTGAAAGTGGGAGTTTATAGAATCCTGGCCAAAACGATGACTCACAACGGCGCGGAGAGATGGAGGGGGAGGGGTGTGATGTCTAGCACATGTGGTTCGGCAGGACGGTTGGCGGCTCAGCGCTCGACGATGTTTTTTGGCTGGCTGACAAAATGAGCTATGGAAACACTAGGACCGTATTCGAACGCACTAACTAGCGCCGTTTTTTTCTGTGTGTCTTTGTGGTGGGCGTGGTCGCTATGTTGAATGAGCGTAAAGTGAATCGAAACGTAATTTTTTCCGCGCTTACACGATTTGAGATTGCTTTACAAAGTTCGTATTTTAGTGATAGTTGAATGGTTACAAGGTGTAGGTTACAAATGGTTAGCGGTAAAGGGTAGTTATGAAATGTGCTGTAACGACTGTAATGAATGTAAGTAAAATAAAATTCCCACATTATGTGGACAGCGTTGCAACTAAGCGGTGGTTATGCTGCTACCATGCTTATGTATAGTATCTCCGACGAAGGCAAGTCCCTTGTCGGAACGGCACCGGGCAGAGACTGTTCCCATGTTCGAAGGTAGAACATGGGAACAGTCTCTGCGAACATGTGATCGAAATTCGCTGCTATGCAAATAATTCCCGTATCTTGTATATTGCATGGCCTGGTTCAACCTTCGGCATATATAGGTCTCTTGCTTGGTACGAGGTATCGTTAAAAGCGCAGGTATTCAACCTAGATACGAAGATTTGCCACGCAGTATGAAAATGATATGGAATCGACTCCTGCTGCCAAGCTAGATAAATACAAAAAATGGAGCACACTCGACGCCTATGCCTGCTGGCGTCTCACTCTAGCGTATTGCGATAGCGGCATTCGTGGAATTCCAAGCCAGTGCCGTTTGTACGAGCTGCCTGGAGGGAGAAATTTTTCTTCATCTAGATTTTTTTTTGTTGGCAAACCGTTGGATACTCGCTTTTACGCTCTCCGGTATCCTGCGTTTGAATTTTTTTCGCCGCAGTCTTAACGATTTGTTGTGGAACCGCTCTGACGGTGGGGCCTAAATTCTCTGGTTTTGTTCTACATCGTCGCTCGCGTTGCATGACGGGAAGGGGGAGGGGGGTGGACGGGAAAATACTGGCGGGCAAAATCAGTCATGGCGGTCGACGATGTGACAGCGCTTCAAATTAGAACCTTTTCAAACGCAGCGGGGAAAAAAAAAAAGTGACGGTTCGAATCGCCGGCAGAAGTGACACACGATCGTTGGGTGCGTTCACCCCGCTCGCTAACCTGAAACGGCCTGCACAAAAGTAGGAATGCGAGCACATCAGTCACGCGCTTTTGCAGGGAATGACCGAATTGTCTGCTACACCTGTTGCTGTTGATGATGATAATGCTCTCACCCTGACTCCTTTTTTTTTTTATTCGCTCTCGATGGATTGTATTGGGCGCGGCTTTGCGGACTTCGTGGCGCGCGGTGTGGTGAAAACGTCGGGTTTTTAAATCCATTATGCGCCAAATATCTTATGCGCACAGCTTAGGGAACATTTACCAACACGCACAGACCAAAAAAGCGATCTTGTTTTATCCGTTGATGCCGTGTGCTGATCGTCTGCGAGATCGTCAGAGGTATCGTCTGCTCGCTATTGTTACGCCAGCGGAATTGTCAGCGTATTGATACGCGAGCAGGCGATACTTCTGCAGCGAGCAGGCGATATTTCTGAAGCGAACAGATATTATAATTTGGAAATAATATTAACACGGCAGAAAAGCATTCATTGATTGAAAATCAGTATGCAAAGGGCATTTATCTGATCCGTTTTTATCGAAGGAACTTCTGAAGGAATTGTAACGCGAGGAGCGCACGATGCTTCTGACGCGAGTTATCGCCGGCGCTCTCGCAGACGATCAGCTCGCGGCACCAACGGATCGAAAAAGACCGCTCTTAGTCTGCCCGTGTTAGTAGATGTCTATTGGATTAAAGGAGTAAATTGGACCTGGATTAAATTAGATGGCGATTTGCTTAAACTGAGCGGGTAAACCTGTAGTTTGCACTAGATGGCACTCGCTGTATAGCAGGCGGGATTTTTATAGTTCTATTTCAGTACAGAGGTGATATATTTCCAAAACAAGCGAACTGGGCCGTTAGGAACATCATGGAAATAAAAAAAAATATTTATATGTTGGGGTACGATGGTATTTAAGCCCGTGGGTCATAAATTACACGTTTACAGCTCTCCATTACAGTGCCGCTTAACCCTACAGAACATGTAGCGCATGCGCAAGGCGTTGCTCCGAAAGAGTTTTCTCCGGGCTTTCCTTTCGCCAGCCATACCGAAAATCGAACCCGCGTGCTACGCAAAGGCGTCCGACATTGCGTTTAATTTGTGCAATTTTTTTTTGTTCGCCCTATAGCGTCGATTGCGGTTAAAACTTGTGTTGTTTTATTCTGCAATACCCTCCGGATTTTATTGCGAAAGCATCCGCTACTCATACGGCACGAAGGGCGACGCTTGGGAATGCGGCGTGATGTGACGCTGGCTGCTTGCTGTCCGCACTTCGCACACGCCCAACAGCGCACACTTTCGAAATGTTTTCCTTTTTCCTTTCGCGAAAGTTCTTCTCCTCCGCCCACGCTCTAATCGTTCGCGGCGTAACGCCGCCGTTGAACGATTGAAGCTCGGAGAAGCCGCCACTGCGGTAAACGAAAAGAGTAAAGAACGAAGCTTCAACGCTTCCCCTCTCGTGGGCGTTTCTGAATAAACCGAACTCCATTTGGCGTACGACGCGACATGGTAGTGTAGATGCGCTTCGTTTGGTACGGGTTTTTTTCGCACGCGTTTTTTGACGGCGCGAGTTTTAAATGCGGCAGTCTTTCACGGGCTACCAAGCGCGAAACTTTCAGTCTGTCAGTCACTCCGTTTATAGCTGACCGGCCAAGTGGTGACGGTACGCTCTCGATCAATCTTTCCGAGCTACTAAAGCTGGCGGAACGTGTCGTGCGTTTTAAGGTTTGGAACAAAAAGAAAACATTAGCCATATTCGAAGCCAAACACAAGTACATAGCTGGCAATAGCAGCATTCTGTAATTGGAAGTAGACGTGGGAATTGTTTTAGAGATAGCAAATTAAATAAACGCGATAAAAACGGTGCTGCATACAGGCGAGATAAGTCATCATCATCAACAGCCCATTTAGGTCCTGTCGAGGACAAAGTCCCCTCCTAACGACCTCCTATCGCTCCTGTCCTGTGCTGATCGAGTCTGCCCCCAAATTTCCCTATTTCTTCCTCCATCGAGTTAGTTATTGGCCTTACCTACACTATTAAAAAAAGGTCGAGGCATTCACTAATGGAATAATAACAAGTTGCTTGTCCCACTATACACTAGGTACTTCGTAACTGCAGGTAGCAAATGTAGCACTTGTCAGAATTACTAACCGAAGCAGGCAGTAAGCACCACTACCCCCCCTAGTAAAGTCCCAGCGATAGCACTCTTATGAGCTACATGCGTTTACTAACTGGCCATGCACAACCTAGTCATAAGTACGACCTTAATCTAGTGCGTACTACTTCCTACACTCAGTTAATTTACTAACCATGCAGTTGTTAGTGGCAGAGCCTACGTACAAAACCGCGGGGTAGTAAGGTTCGTAAGGAGTTAGTAAATACGGCCGTTACTACCTTTTTACGACCTTTTTTATCAAGAGTGTATCTTCCAGACCCATCTCTTGGTATCCACTCTGTCACCCTTTCTTCCATCGGTTGTCCTTTTGTCTCGCTACGTGGTTTCCTGGGTCAGGGAACAAACTCGAGTAGCTGATGATATCATAGCTCAAAATAAGCAAGAGAAACGATCTTGGGCTGGACGTGTAGTGAGATAAAACTGAACACTGTTATAGAGACGACGTTTCCTCGAGCTGCTCTAGGTGCGATGAATACAAGACACCAACGGATGGGGCGTGGGCAGCGCGAACGCGGGAAAATTGAATCCAATTTAGCGAACTTCCCTTTGCATTCGTCGCGGGAGAAAGGAGGGGTTGAAAGGAAAGTGTATTAAGTGGTTGGAGCGGCAAAATACTCGTCCTTCGGCCACGCGTGCAGGAGGCAATCTGTGCTCGGCGACTTTTTCTAAGATTTAAGAGGAGTTGCCGCCTCGCTGTCGCACAATGGGCACGTCCATCAAAACAACGACGCCTTGTATTCACAGCTGTCACGGTAGATAGATAGATTGTAGGGTTTAACGCGCCGACGCAACGCAGGCGATGAGGCGCGCCGTAGTGGAGGGCTCCGGATTAATTTTGACCACCTGGGGGTCTTTAACGTGCGCCGAAATCTCGTACACACGGGCGTTTTCGCTTTTCGCCTCCACCAGAAAAGCGGCCGCCGCGGCCGGGAATCGAACCCGCGACCTCGTGCTCAGCAGCGCAACGCCTTAGCCACTGAGCCACCGCGGCGGGTAGCTGTCACGGTAGGTACGAGACTGTCGAACAAAGTCTGGAATAGAGGCTCTCCAGGATGGGATATTGAAGACGACGAGGCTGAGAAAATGAACGAAAAGAATGGCGAGCCAGCTGACCGCGCCTAAACTGCCGTAAACGCCGAGGACTAGGAAAAAAGGATGAGGAGCTTAGAGCAGGGAACAGGCGTTTATCGTCGCTCGCGTGACGGCGCTCAATAACGGCTGCGTGTAAATGTGGCATCGTCGGGTAACGTGACACGCCCCCTTGAGCGACTGAGGCAGAAACTGGACACGGTGGTAATCCTAATGACACCGCCAGATGGGTGCGGATGGGTGCAGTGTTTGTCGCTGTGCACGTTTCGATGTAGTTATCGTATGGCTTCGTTGTACAAGCCCCTCCCTCCCCCCCCTCTCTCTCTCTCTAACCGTACTACGAAAAAAAAAAAATCCCGGGCTATCTTCAATAACGTGTAACCTGAGGAGGGGCGAAGCATGCAGTGTATAAGTGTATTCCTGGCGCCTTGGCGTTTTTGTCAACGGAAATGAAACCGTTGGGGGTGTACAGGTTAGATCGTTGCTGTAAAAGTCTCGCGTCTCTGAAGCGCGAGGCGTAAACGAGTTTCCCGGTGTTTTAGTACCGTGACTACATGAGACGACGATTACGACGACAGGAGACGCCAACAGCCCGAGCCCCTAAGGGGCTTTGCCCTAAAAAAATCAGTGAGGGTCACGCGGACTACGTTCGCTGTTAATGTGATCCGAATGATTACCTTCGTGACAATCAGATCGATCCTTTATAGTAGTAGTTTCGAGGACTGGGATTGGCCACCCTTTTAGATAGGTCGTGAAGAGAATTTTAAGAGCAAAAAGGTTCCAGAACTGAAGTAGTTTTTGGTACACATTCAAAGTGTCGGAAGCTTCAGCCGCCTACGCCTACGGGTCACAGTTTTCGAAGTGTTGTCTTCAAAATCGCGGTTTTGAATCGCTGTCCCGTTTGTTACGCCGTCCCGCTAACGTCGAAAAGGCGACGAAGCTAAAAAAAAAAAAAAGAGGTATCGTTTTTTTGCATCTCGGGGCGTTCATCTTCGCAACGCATGCTGCAGTGCGTTCGCCGCATTGCTTTGGAAAGGTGCAATGTGTCGCCCGTATCTTTTTTTCCCTCACCACCCGCAAAGACGTCTCAAGTGGGTAAAGTACTTCGCACCTTATAAGGCCATCCCGATCGGCAGTCGAGCAATGCACCTGCAACTCCGATGTGTCAACGCTCCGGATGGCGTGAGGAGGGTTCACGGCGGCGGAGGATTTAAAAGCCTGGACACGTGGTACACCAGAGAAGATTCTGGCCACGTCAATCGGCGTCGAGACTATTCTTGAGTGCGTGTGGGCGCGATAAGGACCTGCGGCACTCGCTGTGTATCCGATAAGAGCGTTGGAACGCGCGGTTCGGAAACTGAAGTAGATGTCTGCCTTCTTGACCACGTATTACCACAACAGGATTGCCGGAGAGGGGGCAGTGACTCAGACCGGTGGACTGTATAGACGGGATCAGTCCGGACGTGACGGCGAAGACCAATCTCCAGGAAGTGGTCTGCAGCGATCGAGCAGAAAAAAAAGAGGTGGTTGCGGTGGAGGAAAGGATGTCCTGTTAGGTCATTGTTCGTGCGTTGCACGACGATGATGCGGCGGTTGTGGGTGCTGTGGAATTTGTGGCCAGAAGAACGCGCGGTGCGGGAGGACTTAGTATTGACTTGTAGGAGGGCGTGGTCGTGTTTGCGTAGTTGTCGGAGGCGAGGGAGTTGGAGATCGTTCTTTTGTTTGTTGAGAGCGCTCGTGCTTGAGCTGAGCGGGTGAGTACGCCCTCGTCAGGCGAACGGTTTCATTAAAGAAAGGAAAAAAAAAGTGGGAGTGGAACTGTTACGTAAGCTCTTTTACAGGCAGCTGAAACGTCACGGCTGCCTGTATTCCGAATTGGGGATGCTTGTCCGTATCACATCTCCGGTAGCAACTTGTCCATCATTCATCCATTCGTTCCTTTGATCCAATCATTCATTGATATCCCCTTCAGACCGAAGGCGTCATGCAATATTGCAGGATTCAGCCAAATATTGAACCAGGGAGGCCAGTCTTGTTCTGTACAACTTGCCCATCATCTGCAGCTAAGGAGTATTTAAGCTCGCTTTGGTTGAATGGACGCTCCAATTAGGCGGTCGCCCCGCACACGCGCACACAAACGTAAGCGCACGCGCTAATGAACAATGGCTCCTTGTTCGTTCATCTAGGCGTCGAATTTCAAGTTTTGGCAGCGGAAGCTGAGAGATTGGATGCCTCTTCCTCCAAGCTAAGCCGCGCTCTGTTTTCGTTTGGGAATCTCAAGGGTGCTGCGGCAGCGGGAGTCGAGTTTTGCCGGGCGTCGTGTACTTATTAGTTGAGGCGCGAATCGTCAGGCTTCCGCGGTCTGCCTCGCCCCTCCCTCTCTATCATGCCTTGACGGAGACCAGGAGTCGCGGGTCGCACCGACACTACGCACGAGCGCCGGGTCAAGGCTGCGATCTGGCCGCGCCTGCGGAGACCTTCACCGATAAGCGGGGCCCCATCCTTCATGAAGGGTCCCTCTTTTTATTCGGAGAGCAAAGGGGTGGAGGGGAGTGACAAATATGAAAGAAGGATGCTGCATTGGTTTCGAATTTATTACACGTCGGCGCGTGGCGTGCGTCGCGGATGAAACGCGATCGCGTACTGCACACACCGCCCACGAATGATTTACTAACTCGCGCTAACGCGCTGTGACCCTCAAAGGATGCATTCTATTCCCATTGCTGTTGCAACTCCTTTGTAGGGGAAATCGTCGTTCTTTTTTTTTTTTTTTATTCCGTGCCAGTTGCTGGCGTCGTTTGGCATTGCGCATGCGCCTTGAAGGTGGAACTTTTGGCTAGGGTAGAATTTCGTTGTCACGTTGTTTGCGGGGTACTGCGAAGTTGGAAACATTTTATCCCGAACTTGCACTGAACTAAACGCCGCGCTTTGCAGTTCAATTTGGCCTTGGACACGTCGAAGCTTCGATAACAGTAGAACACTTCGATAAGACTTCGATAACAGTAATAACTCGTTTTTATACGTTATTCGGTGGTATTGCGAATGTAGAAACGTATACATTATCCGAACTTGTAGTGCCGTAGGCTATTGAGCTGTCGCTGCGCGCAAGAACCGCGAACCTACAAACGGAATTTCGGTTGTCGGACGTTTCGGGGAAAGATTTTTCGGCGGAAGGACATTTTTGTAGTGTATACGGATACCGACAGTTTTGTGTGACATGTGTGTCGTGTTGCTGTTCGCGTTCTTTTGCGAGACTACGGAACCGCTATTTTAGTTTCCGGCCTTGCTCAACTAGAGCCGTTCGAGGCCGGGGAAGACTGCTGAAGCCGATCAGCTGTAGTTGTCTCCCGGAAATGCTACCCCACGCTTCGTGTAGCTTTCAGGGTTCTAACCGAGGGTATATAGGAACTCAAGCCCCCTACTCGTAACTCACGGTTCTGACCGAGTCACATTTGCGGAGGGCACCTAATTGCATCATGACTCTTTACTCCTCACCAAAACATTAATGCGCGCATCTAGGGGATCAACTTAGGAGTTAATTGTTTTGTACTTGCTGAAACCAGGATTGAGAGAATATATAGAACTGTGTACGCAGAAGAAAAAGATCTGCCATGAAAGAAAATGCACACCCAGAAAAAAAAAACATAACAAAAAAGTGCAGGTTATCGTAATTGCAAGCCGAAGGGCATAAACGTCATCAATTTTTTACAGTTAAATTTTGGAGAGAAAATGAGGTCGATTTCATACCAGGAGTCTCTGGATCGATGGGAACCTAAACGTTGATTCTATTCTTATGATAAATGACAGGCAACACTGTTCAACGGTATCAGATTTAGGTGTTTGAGTAGAAGGTGCCATAAATGCAAAACGTGATGATTCGCGAACAAATTTGCACGGGAGAGGATTTATGAGAGGAGAGAGAGAGAGAGAGAGAGAGAGGAGAGAGAGAGAGAGAGAGGAGAGAGAGAGAGATAACTCATTGACACAAAGAATTAAGGCGCAAACCTGACGGTCGCGACGCCTTCAGCCGCTCGAGTCACGAGCTTCTTTCTGGAGCTGGGGCTCCGAGCGGCCCAACGCCAATTAACGGGAATCGGCACGAAATAAGCTTGAACCAGCAGTAGGCGAAAGTTAAAGGCGAGAGCGTCAATCAGACGAAGTACAGTTCGGTAATTGATAAACATGTCAACATTTGGCAAGGTCTCGTTTGAATTTCTCCAGCACCGACTGAGCTTGCGTACGGTTTCCTGTACGTCGCACCTTCGCACTTGTATTTTCCTTTTAGGGGCCAAGCCCCTTAGGGTCTTGGGCTGTTGGCGTCTCCTGTCGTCGTCGTCGTCGTAATCGTCGTCTCATGTAGTCACGGTACCAAAATACCGGGACACTCGTTTACGCCTCGCGCTAGAACTTAATGCGTACTAAAAAAACACCGGGACATTGGTTTAACTCCTCGCAGTAGAGAGCTTCGTGCTTCAAGACTAGACTTTTACAGCAAAGCTGCATACCTCTACCCCCCAGCGGTTTCATCTCCGTTGGCAAAAACGCCAAGGCACCAAGAATACACTCATACACTGCATGCTTCGCTCCTCCCCAGGTTTCATATTAGCGGAGATGGCCCGGGAATTTTTTTTTTTTCTTGAACGAGGCTTCGGGGTGCCCTGTGTAGGCCAACGGCACACTCGTATACCGGATATCGTATAGCCATAACCTCCGCGTTTCGCTGGTATTTCCGGGCTGCGCAGTCGACGGCGCTCTCTGAATCGATGAATGAGTAATGCGATGGGAAAAGGAGGTTACAACTGGCCCGTCTCTTACTCATCGTATCGCCGAGCAAACCGTTACAGCGGATGCGGTTTTTTTCGCCTCTTTCCACCTCTACACTTTTCGTGCGAACGCATTTAGGTCGGGCTCTTGTGTTTCTTTTTCTTTCGCGGAGAGAAAAAAAAAAATACAGGCCGGCCATCGACGCTTCACAAAACGGAAGTACCAGTCGAATTGGGAGCAGGAACAACGCACGACGCGTGGGGTTGTTGCTTGTGGGAGGGGGGTGCTTGCCCCGACGAAAAATTCCCGAAATCTCTTCGCATCGGCCCCTGGGCTTGCAGCGGGCGCTGGGGCGGTCCGCAGTTCGGCCGCGCTTGTTGTTTATCGTTTGTTTAACCGCGTATTTTTTTGTTTTTGCGCGCTCTCCTCTTCGTCTTCTCATTGTCCGCTGACGACAGCCAACGGTAAGCTGTGGGGGGTGGCGGAGGCGAAAGGAAGGGTCGGAAGCGAAGCATCTGGTGCTTGCGTCGAAGGGGGTACGGCGCTTTCGCGCTGAGGGCTATTCCCGGAAGCGTCCTCCCCCCCCCCCCCCCCTCGTCTTCTGTTTGTATATGTATTTTTTTAGTTTTTTTTCCTTTTGTGTGTTGGGATGTTGTTTCGAATGGTAAATTCGAGGAGGGGATGGAGTCCGGGAGAGGGGAGGACGCGTGTGGGAGGAGACTTGTTTGGCGGATGACGGATTGCGCCAGCTGGGATTTGAGCTTGTCTCTGGCTGCTGCTTTTCTTTTTTTTTTTTTCTTTCTCCTCTACCTTTCGAATCTTAACCTTCCGTTATGTGTGCAATTTCCAGATGATGTTTTTTTTTGTTTCGTTTGTTGCGAGTCGAGTACTGTTGTCTGAAATCATGTTTCTGCTTCCGCCTTTTTTTATTATTTTTCGTATTGAAGCGCCTTGCAGAATGTTGGTGCGATCTTATTAAGAAAACGTACGCATGCTTAGATTTCAATGCGGCTTAGATATACGACCGTGAGAGTTGGTACAGAGGCTCTAATAGGGCGTTTTGTTTCTCTTATCCCGGTACGACGACGATTGTGGTTGCCCAACCTTCGCTCGAGGAGCGGCTCTTTTAATTGATGTTTCTTGCGTTCGTTCGATGCGGTGTCTTTCTGGGAAAATCCCATAACCCCTTTCATTTCCAAGTCTGGTTTCTTACGCGTTCGGGCCGCTGTCGTCGCAACGGAGAGGTTGTTTTGGAGAGAGAGAGAGCGTCGTCAAAAAAAGTATCGAACATCGCGGCTTGCACTCTGTGGGGGGCCTTATTCTAATTGTTTCATGTTTAGTGCCTAGCCAAGGATATACACTTGCCTCATCTTTCTTTGAGTACATTTTTAAACAATGTGACACACGCGTTGCCGATGCGCTTTCGATATATAGTTCTCCACATGAAAGACAAAAAAAACGGGGAGGGGGGGGGGATTCGAACTTGCGTCGTTTGTGGGCCTTGCTCAACTTCGGTGGCGTTGCCGTACGCGTGATTAGCGGCGTCGGCAGCTGTTGCGGCGCTGTCTTGTGTTTTGACGCTCGACGATGAGTCACCGTGCTGCGGTACCACCAGTCTCGCTTTCTCGAGAAGATAGCAGTGTTTGTCTCCCATTTTTTTCTCTCTCGCGAGAAGCCCCCTATACTTGGCGAGTATTCGCGAAAATGACGAGCGTTGGCTTTCTTTCGCTGTGGCGAGTTTTGAAATTATTATTGCCGGGTTCGCGAAGGAGGTGGAGGTTGTATGCTACTCGCGTCGCAAGGACGCGCGGCGCGCCGCTGCTTAGCGTCGATTTTGCTTTTAGTAACCGGATTGGTCTCTCCCTTCGGGAGTGCGCGCGTTATTTTTGGGTTTGTAAAAGGTTGTGTTCGCTTTGAAGCTTTCCACGTGTGCTACCATGTCCCCCCCTCCCTCCAACCGTCTGTTTCCCCGGGAGTTAGATCAAGTAGATGTAGTTTTACTGTGGAACCGTGGGGAACGATCGTGATTGAATTGCGGTCTCGAAGAAATCATAGAATATGATGAGGGGTAAGTGAATTCTTCCTTACACTTACTCTCTCACTCGCTCGCACTTGCTCACTACTTACTCTGTTACACTTACTCATCATCATCATCATCATCAGCAGCAGCAGCCTATCTAGGCCCACTGCAGGGCAAAGGCCTCTTCCATGGATCTCCAATTATCCCGGTCCTGTGCTAACTGCGACCAATTTATCCCCGCAAACTTCTTGATCTCACCTGCCCATCTAACCTTCTGCCGTCCCCTGCCACGCTTGCCTTCTCTGGGGATCCACACTGTTACCCTTAATGACCAACGGTTATCTTGCCTTCGCATTACACGCCTTGCCCACGTCCATTTCCTTTTCTTAATTTCTTAACACATACACATATGCATGCATACGTGTATGCATACATACACACATACATGCCCATGTACGTAAACCCTTTGATCAAAATTTTCTAGGCCAATCCCAAGCTTCCTCGACCACAAAGAATTCAAAGAATAAGCTTTACCTGTTAAGTGTGACAACAATATTTTATGGCAGCAAGAAAGGAAGGCGTTTTCTCTAGCTTTCCGGCATAAAAAGTTTCAGCCTCGCTCGGGACTGTCAGCTTGTACATTGTATTTTTTGCGGCCTCCGCGTTTCCGGTTTGGCCTAGGAAATTTTGACAAAGACTGTACGTACGTACATACATACGTACATGCATACATCGTAGTACAATCGGTAAAACGCTTGTCTATAACAGTGATTTCAACTTCGAACTAGTTACATCTGTAAACTGCCGAAGGCATAACTGTTTACAGGCATGTTGGAGACGAGAGGGCTGGGCGTAGGACTTCAGAACGCCGCGGTAGTTTTCTTCAAATCCCGCTCGGGCGAGGCAGGATGAAGATGAAAGTACGCGAGCTGTGTTACAGTAGACAAGCGTTTTGCCGGCTGTACGCACGCACATACATACATGCGTTCTCCAAACACGTGCGTCCGCATTCCCAATCCGCGTCGCACTGTATAACGGCCGTGCCTCATGGGCTCGTGCAGCCGGTATACAGCAATGAGTGCGCGCGTGTACACGTAGCTGTACCGGGGGGATGTTCGTACCGGAAGTCACCCACCAGAGCGTCGCATTCGTAGTTTATAGATTGGCGCGTACGAGCTTGCTTGTTCATCTAGCGCATCCAGTTATTTTTTTTTCTTTTTATCTTTGCCCCCCTCCCGTTATACGAGGGCGTGTCTGTGCGCACATTATACGCACGGGTGTAATATACAGTAGTAGCGTAGCGATTAATGCATTCTGCGCAATGAAATGCGGCGTGTTTTTTTTTCTTCTTCTGCGCTTTCCTTTTTATCTGTTATTTGGAGGGTGCGCACCGCTGTACTTCTACTTTCCTGCCCTGACTATTTTCATTTTGTTTTTCTTTTGAAGTGCGGAAAACGAGGTCGCCGAGACCGGATTCATTCACGTCGTGACGAACATGACGTACGCACACGCGCGCTTGCGCGGTTGGCGAAGCGAGCTTGTGGATATTTGAATCGTTCGGAGTGATTTTTGTTTCGTAGCATTTTTTTTTTGTAGATGTGTACGTGTAATCGCAATGTTGCCAGGGCTTTGAGACTCCCTCTCCCCTCGCGCTGCTGTTACCGTTGTTGCCGCTTCAACAAAACGTGCTCGAGTGTTTTCGACGGGGCCTGAACTGTCGCCCCGTGGTTCGACTTTGACCCGTGTAAAGCTAAGCCCAACGGATGTCATCTTGAAAAAAAAAAAAAAAAAAAAGTTGCTAAGCGGGCGTACGCTTATGAAGAATGGCCGTAAATGAAGACAGCGATAGAGGGGTTCCGGACTGTAACATGTAAATGTTGCAAACGTAGGCCCTTTTTTTTTCCCTTCAGTTTCTGACCGTTTTTAATAAAACCCGCTTGCCAATCACCTTTCTCTTTCTCTCTCCATTGTCTTTACGGGACTGTGTCGTTTAGCACTTGCTTATCTTTCACACCTCTGCGGTAATGGGATAAGAAACGCCCGTTCCACGCATATCTCCCCATGCACGCGTCACGTTGCAGGGTTAATGGGGTGTCTTTTTTTGTCTGCCGCGCTATCGCGTATCGTCCCGCATTATTCTCGCTCGTGCGCATTGTGAGGCAGGCGGGATCGGCAAAGTGCGCGGCGCACGCAATATCGCGACGGTCGTCCTTGCCAAGGTCGGCGGGAGGAATTCGGCCGCCGCAAAGCACGCACGCGCTCACACCGGAACGCCCCGGCTCCCTCCCTCCCTCTCTCTCTCTCTGTCTGTCTGTCTCTGTCTCTTAACGTCTTTCGTCGTCTTACGAAGGCGTTTCTGGTCTGCTGTTGCCGTTCCCACATTGATCAAATTGAGTTCGGCGTCGTGCTGAAGACGGGCGTGAAGACGAAATGCAATTTTGTTTATTATAAAGACTGCTTGCTTTGTTCTAGTCACAGTGGCACCAGTTTTATCGCAAACTTTTAGCACTATTCTTAGATATATGTGTCCGCCTTAGTGGTACCATGGCCCAGTGGCGAAGGCATTGTGATCGGGTTCATACCCAAGATGACCGGGTATGATTCCGGCCGCCGAGTGACAGCTTTGCGCAGATGGAGGCGAAAAGCAAAAACGCCCGTATGTCGAGATTTCGGCGCACGTTCAAGGTCCCCAGGTGGTCTAAATTAATCCGGAGCTTTCACTACGACGCGCCTATAGCTTCTTCGCGTTAAGCCCCAAAATTTGAAGAAGAAAAAAAACACCTTAAAGCGAGGTCGACGTCGCGGTTAATGAAAGGGCCATAAAGACGAAATGTAATGTTGGTCGATTTTAAAGAAAACTGCTTCGTCCCGATAACTGTGATAACAATTTCATCGCTAATTGCGAGCGGATAATCGCGCCGCGTCAAGCTGGAAACAGATGAAACTGCGACGACTCCCCAGCCACTTTGACATCACAAAATCTCTGACGTCACAAAATCTCCGTGACGTCACAAAATCTTGTGTGTGCGGTGGGTGGCCGCCGACCAAAAAAGCCACCGCCAAGAAACACGACTAGGGCGATTGTAATGGGGCCCTTTAACTCCGTTTGATCGTACACCTAGACTGTTGACTTACACTGATAATAATGTTTCTAGTGATCCCAGTATTGCGTCACTACTGACGTCGTGTGGCGCGAAATTTGAATTTCCTATTCATGTACCTTTCTTTTTTGGTTAAAAGAAAGTGCCGTTTCTGGAATGAATGGGGCCTCTAGCTCATTTTGATGACGTGCAGTTAACACACTAATAATGATGTGTCAAGTGATCCCAGTATTGCGTCACTACTGACGTCGTGTGGCGCGAAATTTGAATTTCCTTTTCATTTACTTTCCTTTTTTTTGGTTAAAAGAAAGTCTTTCGTTTCTGCAATGAGGTTCAGCTAGTTGCCAAAGGCTGGTTCTTTTAAATTAAACAATGTTGTATATTGTCTCCGTGGTCCCTGAATCTGTTTTGTACTACATGAACCTGTCTTTAACCTGAACCTGCCGAGGATTCTTGTGCCGATACGGCCTCCCTCCCCCGTTCACTATGCGAGCGTGTCCGCCAGTCTCGAACCCGTTACCTCCGCCGCGTACCGGTAGCGGAACGCCGGCGCGTGCACGACCACTCGCTTCGCCCCTCCGAAGGTAAAGGCGTCCGCGGGCGTATCCGATACGGCGTCACGATTTTTTTTTTTCACCGACGCGGCTTTGTTCGTTCCTTCCTCTCCCCCTCCTATCCTTTCCCTCATCGCAGCGGGGTCGGGCGTTGCGCAGGCATCAGAGGCGTCAAATCGCGAAGCATTAGGAACGGCAGGGCGAGAGCGAAAGCGGTGGAAACGAAAAACAAAAGTGTTTCGACATGTTCGCTACCTCCGCGCACGCGCGCGGACATTTGCCGGAGCAGCGAAGTCGCGTCGACCCGTAGCGACGGACGGCAGCGAGCATTTGGGATCAAGGCTGGGATGTGTGCTGGCTGCTGCCGAGCTGTTGTCCGGTCCGCCGTGGAGGACGCCGCTTTTGAGTTGTTTCATTTACTCTGCCGGCCTTCTTCCGCTTTTCTTTTCGCATACACGATGATGATGACCAATTCTCTCTCTCCCTCCGTTGTCGCTGTGGTCGTCGTCGTCATGCGGCCTTTCCGGACCTCTCTGTACTGGCGCCGGAATCTTGACCCCATTCTGTTTCTCGGCCGGTCACGCCCCCGTACGAACGCGAAGCGAGTGGTCACCAAGCCCGTTGGATGCCTTGCTTTCTCATCCAGCCCGTTATTATTGTTATCTCCATCCCCCTCGTTCTTCGAAGGCCGTCGCAGCGAACGTATGTCTCTGCTGCGGGGTTGGTGGGCGGGGCACTTCGCAGTCCCTCTAACTGAGAGAACTGTTTTTGACCAACGCGAACACGAGGTCGCGGGTTGCATTCCGGCCGCGGCGGCCGCTTTTTGATGGGGCGAAAAGCAAAAACGCCCGCTGTGTACGAGATTTCGGCGCAAGATAAAGATCCCAGGTGGTCAAAATTAATCCGGAGCCCTCCAATACGGCGCGCCTCATCGCCTGCGTTGCGTCGGCGCGTTAAACCCCACAATCAGAATCAGAATTGACCAACGCGAAGCGGGATGTTGCACGAACAACGCGATGCACGTGCAACTTGGCGGGCGTTTCTGAGGCAGTGTCGTCGATGTTCCAGGGCAATCTTTCTTTCTTTTTTTTTATAAGCGGGCGAAGCACCTTAGGGCCTCGCTTTGTCCGTTGCTTGTCCCTTGTCGTCCGTGTACACAGTGTTGCGCATGCGCGAGGAGCATTGGATTGGATTGGATTAAATTGAATTGTATCGGATTGGATTGGATTAGAATTGTATATACTGTACACTCGCGTTGTCACTCATTTACATGCGCGAGTGGGCAATGCCACGTTTGATATACGGTAAGAACGATCGCGAGTGCTTCGCCCACTCTTCATGATTCACTTCGTGGAGATGCGTTCATTTTTTTTTTTGTAAACGTGAGACAATCTTTATTAAAATGGTGAACTTCTTCCTGCACAACCGGTCAGCGTCAACTGTGACCAGTAGTGATTTTTCGTGATCCAACTACGATAACACTTAGGGACAGGAAGCGAGCTTCGTGGATCATGGGGCGAACTCGATGATATCGTAGTTGAAATAAAAAGAGGTGGGTTTGGGCTGGCCACGTAGTCAGAAGAAATGACAACCGGCGCACCGAGAGAGGAGACTAGAAGGGAAGGCCTGGCCAATGACACGACGAAGGGACGAAATAGGGAAATTCGGGCTAACTGTGGACTCTAGCCAGCGCAGGGCAGGATCAGTTGGAGGTCAATGGGAGAGGCCTTCGTCCTGCAATTTCCGGAAATTTCCTTGGTGCCTTTTGAGGAGGCTACAAGCTCGCCGCGGTGTCGTGAGGACTGAGGTGCTGTGTTGCGTACCACTGAGGTCACGGGTTCCGATACCCGAACTTTGCGGTTATCATCACCATCACAAGTCGACCTGTTTGTCATAATAAGTCTTTTGGCTTGCGCTTTGGCATCTCTTATATTTGCAATCTGATAACTTTTACTTTTATCTGGCATCTGATGACTTTTAGTACAGGAAGAAATTGTAACGAAAAATCTGCAGAAACGCAGGAAGGGAACCGGCCCCTCTCTTACTTCACGTGTTTTTTTTTCTTTCTAGTTTCGTTCTTTTTTTCCGCTTCGTTTTTCGTGTCCCGTAAAGGATTGATGCAATCAGGATTCCTTTCTTCGACCAGCTTTCCGAAACTCCGTTTCGGCGAAAATCCGCGGTCGTTTTTTTGTTGTGTCGATGCGCTAAGCTATCGTGACTACAGGCTCGTGAGTATAGGCGGTGCGATTTTGATAAATTCTAGCTCTCGCAGCGCACGTTCACGTTAGCGACGTTTTTACTACGCCCTGTGGAACTGCTGGGCCTCGCTATTTCTTCCTGCTGCGTTTTTTGTTGCATCTCTGCCCTGGCGGCGAGTCGCCCGAAGTGCCCCGGCTGCTCCCGGGATTAGCTCAGGAATGTGGTCCGAAAGCAGTCTCTCTGGCCATTCGGCGGCAGCAAGTCTGGTGCGGCTTTCCTCTGGAGTCACTCTTTTTTCTTCGAAAGAGACTTCGACGCGCTCGAGTGCTTCCAACGCCGCCCTTCTCGACCAAGAAGGCAGCCGACGAAAGGCGCTGTTACTCCTAGCTCTTGGGAAAGGGGGTTTAATCCCACTCCCACTTCTTGGGGACATTAATGGGACGTTAATGGGACATCTGTTGGATTCACGACAACTGTTCCTAAAATCAACGTTTCTCAACGTTGAAATCAAATCAACGTGTCCCTCAAAAACCGTTGCTCAAATGAACTTTGCGGTGTCGTAATTTCACTCCTACTCTTAGGGACAATAACGGGACGTTAATGGGACGTCCATCGGATGTCGGTCCTCAAAATTGATAAAGCCTTGTCGTCCGCTTTTCAACGTGAATATGCGAATGCGCCAACCAACTTCTGCCATGGTATTGTGGGACACAATGGTTTGCGTTTGGTTGCAGGTTATCGCTTATCTCTCGCGGTCTCCGTTAGCAAGGCGCCTGTTTCGATCTGCGAGTATCACGTTGCGTCGTTTGCAGCACTTCGTTTGCAACGTCACTCGCTCTTAATTTTTGTTACAGCGAAGTTGTCTGGCGCTAGGTTATGAGCAAAACTGCGCACGTCTGTCTGGTCGCGCCGACATAGAAACGCGAGTGCTCACGCCAGGGCTAGCTTAAAATGCACTGCAGTCCTCAGTCTGATGTAACTATCCTCACCGAGTGGCATTCTCTTGTCTTAAATGGTCATAATGAAGCGGTAAACCAATACATGGCTGTCTGAGGAGGGGAGGGTTGCAGAATACGGCTGTATCTGTTATTTTAACGAAACTATCCCGAAACAAATGATAATTCAGTGTCCCAAGGAAGTTACGTGTGTGCGTCTTTATTCGATCGGTACAGTTAGTCACCATACATAAACTCACCACCAGTACAGCTTCGCTGGCCTTCCATCTTCGCCGTAGAGGAAGGGCTCTAAATTTCTCCAAGTCTGTTCGCGGGCGTTTCTGTCGGAAGTTACGAGGCACCTTCCGTTCCTCCGTCGCCCTTGTGCGCCCTGCCTCCTCCTCCGGTGGCGTATCGTTGCCGTTCGCGGCTCTCGAAGCCGTCGTCGCCTCCTGCGTCGGCCGCCGCCTTCCGTTATCGTGGGCGTTGCTCCTTGGCCTTTCGCCACCTTCGTCGCGGAGGCGCCAGGCCGTCGCCAGGACCTCGGGGCTTTCCGCTTGCCCCAACCCTGTTCTATTTTCTTACGTATTTTTTTAGTTTCGTGGTCCCGCCAAAGCTGGTGGCTAAGCCTTTACGTCGAAATACAACTCTGTTGGATTTTGAAAGAACTAGGCTTTGCTACCTATGTTTGTTTACCCCCCCCCCCCCAAAAAAAAAAAAAGAAAAGCAAAATATGTTGATAAACTTTCAAAATTCGCGCCACTGTGACGTATTACGGGCAGGAGTGACGTAATATGGGCCAGGACTGACGGCACGTTAGCATTCAAGTGATTCGATGAAACGGAGCTAGAGGCTGCACTACAATCGGCCAGCCGGGTTTCTTAGTGGTGGCTTTGGCGGGGCGGTCGCCAATCCCACCAAAATTTTGTGACGTCATGCTGGAAATTGGCCGAGCAGCTTCCACTGCTTCATATAGTTTCCTTAATATCCGGATTAGTTGTTTGAAGGTAGCGATAAAATTGGTGTCACTGTTATCCAGACAAAGCAGTCTTTTTAATGAACCAAACTTGTATTTGTGTTTGTGGCCCCTTTAAGCCAATGGCCGAAACTAAGGCTTCCGGATTTTGGATTCTGCAATCTCGTGGCGGGGCGGAACCTTCCTCGAGGTGGTGGCGTAGTTGCAGGGCCTGTTCAGTAAGAGCATAAGGCTTTTCAAAAAACACATCTAACCGTGTTAACAAGGCATTTCGACGTCACTTGAAAACGAGATGTTCTGGGCTGGCGCCGTCCACAGCTAGTTTCAGAGGAGCTACGGTTTGTGTTGACTTCTGCCTGACTCTGTTAGCGTTTCTTACCGGCACGCTAGTGAGTAATGGCTAGACTTCTGTGACACGTGACGTTACTTGCGACGTCTCGGGGGCGGGGGCATGTAGGTGAGTTGTGAGGGGATCGATGTTGTACGCCTTTCGACGCACAAGTCTTTCTCTTGTCCCCTGCCATAACAAGCAGCGCTCAAATCACCTTGTCTCTTGCCTTGGCAGATAGCTATCCCCTTGCGCGACGTTTTTATTGACCACTCGCTCCCAGCACTGAAGCTCTTTGTTTCGTCCTGTCGGGTGCGGCTGGAGGACGTAGTACCTGGAACCGTTTTTCTTTCCTAATCAATGCCTCCTCAAGAACCTGACTTGTGGCCCATGGGTGAAGAATGAAGGGCAACTGGCCAAACGTACCTGTATAGTCGTGCTGGCCTGTAGGCATGAGTCAGTAGTTGGCTTGGGAGCTGGCGTTCGAAGGCGTGCAAATGAGCTCTGGTGTGAATCACGTCGACTTGGTAGTGGGTGATGGGTGGGTGATAGTGAAAATTTCGCTACTTTTCAGTATCGTTTGGTGCCTTGAGGAAACAAAAAAGTGCCGTAGTAAAAATGAGTGCAGATGTCATTCATGGGACACTTGAATGAAAGTTGCTTGTGTAGGGGCGGCTGTTTTACAGCTGATAAACAAACACACCCATGGAAACACACATGCTCGGGAGGAACACAATGGAATTGAAGTAACGATAGGAATAGTAAACGCAGATAGGATAACAGTAAGCACACACGATAACAGAAGTCAGTAAGGTAGACAAATATGGCAGGAATAAGCACATACAATCTGCGTTTTTTTTTTTTTTGCATTGTTGAAAGTAGGGTGGGAAAACGAAAGATGTTTGCAGGTAGTTTTTTGTATTTTATGAGGCATTTCTATCCCTCAGAAGTCTTGGAAATGAAGCTGGCCGTAACAAACTGTTCAAGTGTACCTTTCAGTAACAGTGGGGTGTTTTTCACCCAGTCCACAATCTTTATGATCGCCCGAACGATGAATGAAAGTGGTTAGTTCATTTCACCTCCTCTCACTAATCGTTAATTTTTATCGTGTTGTAAACATTTCTTTCTTCAAGAAGCTCACCACCTCATTTAAAATTTTGCTAGTTTCTCGCTTTCCAGATATCTCTTTCAACAAAGCAGAGAATGAAATTGGGGTTTAAGGGTTGATTTATTTTTTTTTTTTTGCAACTGGAAATTAGTCTAAAGGGGCGGCCACATTTATGCATTTTTTTCTTTCATGTGCCAAGTCCGAACTAAGCTTAAAAAGTCTTAAAACGCTTAGCACATCCCGAGGGTTCAGGATGCGAAGACATCAATATCCAATTGAACGCCTGAGATGCTTTGCTGCTGCCCCACAAAAGCCTTAAGCTTTTGAATGGCTTTGATCTGTCTCCTACATGTTGCGCCGCTACTCTTTCCTTCCGGCATGTATTGCAAAAGTTGATGAAAATGGTGGATTTTTCTACCCTACTGTTCACTCGTTTGGCCGTGTTATTCTGCTTCTTTCACCGTGGTAACGGACTGGCCTGAACGGCACCTTTCACTATTGCCTAGACTAAATGTGTGCTGTGGAACTTCCTGTGCTATGGAACACTTCAGAGACACGGGTCCCAGGAGCCGTCTTATTGTAACAGATGCTGATGCAGACATATTCGCTTGCAGACATATTTGCATTAGTACAAGCTTTTCTGCAGCTTATGTTTTTTACCAGCAAGACAAGTGATTTCATGTCCTTTCCGTCTTTCTTTGCTGTTTTCTCCCGCAGACATACTCTGGCCTGTTCTGCGTGGTGGTGAACCCGTACAAGAAGCTTCCCATCTACACTGAGAAGGTCATAGAGCTGTTCAAGGGCAAGAAACGCCATGAAGTGCCTCCACACATCTTCGCCGTCACCGACGGATCGTACCGGAGCATGCTGCAAGGTGGGTAGCAGTGTTTGTGTGGTCCTGAGGGAGCATATGGGTCTGTAGGACCAAAAAAATTGCCCAAAAAAGCATTTCTTTTTTATCACTTTTTCCTTGGTTTGCACAGTTTCTCCTTTGAAAAGTTACATAATATTCTCGCGTAGTGAGCTTTACTAAAGAATGGTTCAAGGACATTTAGAATAGGTTCTTGCGCTTAAATATGGAATAATGAATGTGCCTTTGCACGCTACTATGTTGCTGTACCCAACTGTCGGTTACGTATAACGTCATTACGTAATGGCCCGTACAACAGCACGCTTGAAAGCAGTAGCATGCTCTTGTAATGGCTCAAAACTTGGAAATCTGCCTCTTAGTTTGATAACATTAAATGTTTCAGTGCCTGGATTGGATCTGGCTAAATATGTTTGGGGACAAGGTGACATTTTCCGTAACTTTGGTTTTGGAGCTGTGAACAGTCAACACTAGTAGATCGGTTGATGGCACAATGTAGTTTAGAATTAGGGAAGTAATTTTACAGCTCATTAAACTTTGCTGTTTGAAATGGGCATTCGAAATGGTTCCTTGCCACTGGTGCTACCAAGGTTTAATGAGCTGTAAAATTAGTTCCAAGCGGTGCATCAAAAAACTAATTCTCTTATTGCACTCACCAGGGTTCACATAGATATTGGAAAAGATAAAGATCACAGTTTTATGACCAACACTGTCTGTGTCTATGTTCCTCTAGAAATGACTAATTATCTCTAATTATCTTGGTAACTAATTGACTCACTCAAAAAATAATGGCATATTTGAAATCAGTGGGAAAAGAGCAGCAAGACTGACAAGTTTCACAGAGTTTACTTCACAATTAAAGGAGGCTGTTTTAAGAGCAGTGCACTTAAAACAGCCTCCACTTAAAACAGTGCACCCCCCTTAAGCCAAGTGAGTACAGAGTACTACTGCCACCCGCTGTCAGAACCAAAGCACACTCTCAGCAGCATCAAGTTTGTATTTGTTTTGAAAGGCAGCTGTATTCTTTCGTGCACGCGCGTGTGTTGGTTCGCATCTGTGCGGCCTTCCAGTCGCGAGGTGTGCCGTGCACAGGAAGTCGGCTTCCCGGATGTGGTGTGCGCGCTTCTTTGTTTTGCTGGATCCTGCGCCGTCGTAACCTTTTCTTTGTTGGCCAGCCTAATCTCGCGGTCATGCCAGCCTCTTTGAGGTGTGAACCGGGGAGGAAGGAAGTTCAAGGGGGTGCAGTCCTTACGGCGTGTGGCGCGATTGGAGGATGTGATTGCACACAGTGGCTTAGCCTGGGGGGGTGTGTTCACTGCAGCGAAGTAGAATTCAGCGTTGTTTCTTGATTTCTTACACTTGGAAAGTTGTCAGCTTGTCTTGTTGGGAGGCTGATCGATTAATATTAATCACCCTGCATGCAATTCTTGCATTCCTCTGTCCCGCTTGGGCAGAGCTTGGCTTGCCCTTTTCACCTCCTTTGGGGGTTTTTGTTTGAACCCAGCAGTTTTAGCATTCCATTGTTCCCACCATCCATGTACTCCATTTTACTCAGTGTATCAACGTGTAGAAGTCACATTGCAGTACAATTAAATATTCCCAAGAAAGCGAAGCTGCAGCTGTGAAACCTAACCTCGGCTTGACGCGTTTTTCCAGCACCTGATCGACTTTCGTTGAACTTCACTTGCCCCCGCATGTTTTGCGTTTCCCCTTTTCCCCTCCCCCTTCACATTTTTTCCCCCCTTCTCGCCCCTTCTCCCTCTTTTCCACGGAAAAACGGTGACTTTTTTGACATATTGTTTCATTAACACAATAATGGGAGAAGGTTGTATGAGTGTGAAGTTTCAACAGGGTTTGTTCAGGCAGTTCAACATTGGTAGAGCTGTTCAATCCAACTTGTTGAACATTTTCGCTCGTCTTGTCTCCTCCTGCTGTGCCTTTGGCTTGTTTAATCAACCGAAACGATCTTGTGTTCAATCTAGCTAAACTGGGTCCCTTCAAAATTTAGTGTACTGGCGTACCATTCCGCGGCCCTGAGGTTTTCGAGAGCCTTCCTTGCCTGCGCTTTAGGTGCCCTAGGACCACCATGAGACTTGGTGGATCCTGAAGCATTGTTCGCTATTCGCAACAGGTTTGGCATAATTAACCAGTCGGCACCTCGTTGTGCTACGTTTGGTCCATCAGGTCATGGGTATTTGTGTAGAAAAGACAGGGGGCACATTGATTGCGTAGAGCTTGGTTCACTTATTGCGGTACACCAGTGGGCAAGTTGCGTAACACAGCATTGCCGATGGAGTTAAGCATAGCTCCAGTTGCTCTCAAGAGAGGGCGCAAGGTGAAACGGGGCTGCCAGGGTGGGTACAAGACGATGTTGGGAATGCACAGACACAAGTGCAGGATATGAAGCAGGCACTTGGGACATTGTAAGAGCATGAAGGCAAGGAGCGTGTCTGCTTAACTGCTCGATGCCGCAACCAGAGACAGCAGCCTCCTCCCCCTTTTTTTATGTTTCGTCGCTAACTTTGTGCGAGGGCCCAGGGAGGACGTCGTTTTGGTTGAGCAGCCACGGCGTCAGCGGACACGTACCTTGTGTCGCACGCTTGACCGGCTTGCGGAATGCCACATCGACAGGGAGCAACTCGCGCATTGTGTATCGGCCTAGCAGTGGGGGGTGGGTTCGTCCATTGTCTCCGCTTCGGGGTTCGAAAGGCTTAACGGGGTGTGTGCATATGCAAGTACAGATACGTACGTCTATATACACGCTTTCGCAGTCCATCAGCCGTCACGGAGTGGCAGTGCGGGCTGAAGGCCAGTAGCATGGCAGTGTGCTTCTGGTGTCGTCCCTGAGGACAAGTCCCAGAGTCAACTTTCCGTCTTCTGTTGCCCTGAATCTCAGTGGGTGCACTGGTGGAAGGTTAGTTTTGGGGACATGCAAAGAACCAGGTTTCAGGTGGGTTGTGAAATTATGCAAGTAGCTGCGTTTAGTGCGCCAGCACTTTCGTTTTTTATAAATCCAGTATCTTCAAAATGGGGCTCAAGTTTGCGTAATGGTGATATGAGATTGTAATCAGGTGATCACGAAATGGATTTAAAAGTCTAAAGTTGTTTTAAGATTTGTTCTTGAAGGCAGCTGTTAAAGCAACTGAAATCGGCCATTGTGTGAGTGCTAGGAAGCCTGGTTGTATGAAAGATAAGCAAAGGTCATAATGGACAAATAGAAGTTTGTAAAAGATGTATAGTGTTTGTGTAAGGATAATAAGAGATACGATGAGGAGACACGAGTAGCTTGCTATTTTTTCAGTAAACAAAATGCAAAACAAATAAAAGTAGCGTACTTCCTTTTTTTTTTTTTTTTTGCATTGGGAGTGCTGCAACGGAAGTTGAGTTGAAGCCATGAGCTAACACGGATGCTGTTGAAACTAAAGGAGATGCAGATAAGAGTCTACAGCTGCAAATGTTCAGCTAATCTAACACTTGAAGCAATCGATAAGGAGTAATTAAACCAAACCAGGGACGGGATTGTACAAAGATGAGCAAGAACATTTAGTGATGTTCCTTAAGATTAGTCTTATCTTCAGGTTTATGTTATACTAGAGCCCAGTAATTCTGCCAGCTCCTCACTAGGTCTTCCGGGAATAACTCCCTGGGGATAACTCCGTGTTTTTGTGTGATTTCGTCATTCCAGTGTGGTGACCTCACGTGCTAATCATCTGTCTGTCGTCTACATATTGCTCGAGTACATTTCCACGAACTCAGCGATGTAGGTGCTTTTGGGGAGTGCAGTTTGGGTGGACGTTTGTGACAAACTGCAGCGCACGTGTGTTCAAACGAATAGCGGTGAGATGATGATGCACGGCACAAACAAGGACGAGTGGAATGTTGGACGCACAGGTGTTTTGCGCAGTTCTAGCTTTCGGCTCACCGAAGGCCCAAAAGGCTGAAAGACAATCACAACCTGCTGTGTTTAGTTTGGGTATATGTTTGTCTTTTTTTTTTCTTTTCATTGGTAGCCGTTAATGACAGTGCATGTGGATCTGAGCTGGGTGGACTCTTTAGACAAGAATGCTCGTTCGTGCCCAATGTTTGCGCTTGTAATATGTCGTGACCCTTGTTGCTACGGCATGTCAGACCCCGAATGTGACGTTTAGTTCTTCCTAATAAACGTCAACTTGCAGCTGCTGGCGAGTCACTCGGTTGTCGTGTCGGGTTTTCTTTTCAACAAAATGTCGACCGCCGGCTAATGGAATAAGAAAATTAGAATGTTTATTTTGTGTTCATAAACGGCATACAGAGGTAAATATACAGAAGGAGGTCTCGTAACACGAGGCTGTAAGGGGATCTCCTGTGAATAAGTACGTACAGAAATTGCAAAAGATCAGAGCATCTAGTTCGATGGAAATAAAATAGAAGTAGAGCAGTGCACGAACGTTCAAGGGGAATTACAAAATGAAAAGAGTAGTCAAAACTGTTTTACAATGCTAAGCATCATGAAGAAAGGAAGAAAGCGCAGTTTTGAAGGAATTTATGAA
The DNA here is from genome assembly GCA_013339765.2 of Haemaphysalis longicornis. Lineage (NCBI taxonomy): Eukaryota > Metazoa > Arthropoda > Arachnida > Ixodida > Ixodidae > Haemaphysalis > Haemaphysalis longicornis. The sequence continues at coordinate 82,786,616 of CM023458.1, read as the reverse complement.
TGATCGCGTTTTAATTTCACGGGGAAAGGGAATTCCAGTGTCAAATTGCCGGCAAAATAAGCAGTGTGTTTGCCATAGTGTTCACTATAAAAAATAAAAAAAAACTTTCATTTTCAAGTTTCAAAATAAAAGCTTTTGGGGCTTTGGGAAATAAAAAGATGGCAAACAAATTAGTAGGAACTGTTCACTTTTGAGCCATTGCAGGTTTCATAAAGCATTCATTCATAACCGCTGCAACTATTTTTCATCATCATCATAATTGACATCTTACAACTGTTTCCGGCTTCCATCAGCCAAACCCAATAAACTTTCAATACCGTCCCTCCATCCGGATCTTTGCCTTTTTTGCTTCTTGTTTTGTTCCTAGGTCATAATCATAATCATCATTTTGTCTGATAAACTAACATGATGTGGTATTGAAACCCAGAAAGTCTTAGGACAAGGGCCTTTCCCTTTTCCCTTGTAGTAAAAGTTCCTATTATAATAGTTACCAATTCATCATGGTCTTATATGTTGAAGGCTTTGCTTTATGTGTCGAGACCTGCGCTGGAAAGCCCTTCTCCTATTCTTCATGGTAATTGCAGGGAGTGTTTAAAAGCAAATTTTTTTCGAAGCTGCTTTATTTCTTGTTAAGATTTCATTTCTATATCCCTATAACTCGGTCCCTACTGAAATGAATTTATAAAGAGAACTTTGTTTTTTGCCATTTGACACGAAGATGAGTAGTTGGGGAAATTCTCCACCTTAAAATGCTTCCCCACTTTGAGACATGCTGCGTCTTGCTTCATTCATCACCAACTCGGAAATCCACGTTTTCTCTGTAGTTCCCAATTGGGAGCCACACTTATTTAAAGACGCCGTCTTCTGCACCTGTTTTGGAGGCAGTCCTCGCAAAAACTGATAAGCTGGTATCCAGAAGAAAAAAAAAATTTAGATCGAAATAGTGGATAGCACAAAATATTTGCGTTTCATATTAAGTGCCCCTTTTTTGTACTAAATATCCTGCAAAATTATGGGTGAAATTGCCTGACATTTTTCCGGTGGGGGGAACTGCCCGATGCTGAAACTCTCTAAAAACTTGCAGCACTAAAATTATCCAAAGGGTCGACACATCAGAGGTGTTTTGAGGTGCCTTTTTGCCCGGTGGTTTGGGGGTTTCTGGAAAGGCGGGGTTTGTTGCCCCAGCTGCTTTTTTATGGAGGTGAAAAGCGAAAACGCCCATGTGTTCGAGATTTCGGCGCACGTTAGAGATCCCCAGGCGGCCGAAATTAATCCGGAGCACTCCACTATGCCGCATCTCATAGATTTGGCACATTAAAACCCATAGTCAATCAATGTGTCATTAATTGCAGCATGGCCCTGTTTTAGTCATTTCGTGAAGCTTGCCGAACAAATTTGGAGTAGCATGATGATTGGGTTATCTATAAATATAAATTTAGACTAGAATGACGATTGGCGTCTTTGGTACTTTGACCCACTGAGATGTTTAATGACCTGTTTCCACAATCAGTGAAATTGTCGATGTTTTGTCATTCAGCCATTCGTGGTAGCTCTCTAAAATAATTAGTGCCTTGCGTTTTTTTGCAGCAATTACAGCTTTGAAGTTCTTCAGTCAGCCATTCTGCTGCAATTAGGGGCAAGTCGTCTATTTGATATGAATAAGGAAAACTGGCTTAGCGTAACCAGTACACAACTCGTGTTCAAAGTTCACTGGACATGCTGCTTCGTCTTCCACATTATAGCTTTTCAAGTTGGGAAACTGATCTGTGCCTTCTTGTCTTAAAAGTATCCTTTCGTGTATTTAGGTATGCTCCCAAGAGTTACTTTTCCCACTGAGCAGAGCTTTGCCGCAGAGTTCTAACCTTTGCGATCCAAACTTTTTTCTTTGTCTTTGCAGACCGGGAGGACCAGTCCATCCTGTGCACGTAAGTTGGCGTTTGTTCAAAAGTTCTTCACTCCTGGTGGTTACGTAAGAAAGGTTTTTTATTAGCGAAGGGATGGTCGGTTGGCCAGAGGGGAAAATGGGGCTAAGAGGGAGGGAAGATATGACTCTTTTTGAATATGGCAGCCTACCATTGTCCCGGGGTGAACCTGAAACAAATACTCACCTACGGGGCAGAACTTGGAGGCTCACTAAGAGGGTTCAACTTAAATTGAGGACGACTCAGCGAGCAGGGGAACGGAAGATGATAGGTGTAACTTTAAAGGGGACAAAAAAGAGGGGCGGAGTGGGTCAGGGAACAAACGCGTTTTAAAGGAACATATTAGTGGGAAATTAAGAAAAAAAATGGGCGTGGGGGGGGCAAATGCGAAGGAAAGATAACCGTGGTCATTAAGGGTAACAGAGTGGATCCCTAGAGAAGGCAAGGTGGCAGGGGGCGGCAAAAATTAGATGGGCAGATGAGATCAAGAAGTTTGCGGGGAAAAATTTGGGTTGCAGTTAGCAAAAGGACCGGGATAATTGGAGACCCATGGGGGAGGCCTTTGTTTTTGAGGGGGAATACGGTCCAGTGGGGGGAAAACCGGGGTTTTTACCCCCCAGCTCGCATTACTTGTGCCCAGACCCCAAGGGGGAAAAAAGGCCTTGCGGCAAGGAAATGGGGTTTTGGGTAAGGGGATGATCTGGTGAAGAACCATGCGGGGGGGACTTTTTAAAAATATAGCGGGTTTTGTGAATGCATTTCAGCACCAAAATTAAAAGATGTAGGTCCAGGGGAAAAAAAAAAATGGGGTTTAAAATAAAGAAAAACCAAAACTTAAAGGGACTTGCCTGGTCTGCATAACCTGTGTGCCCTTTTCAAAACAATGGGCTGTGTTTAGCCCCTTTCCCATGAAAATCTTTTAAAAGCTGAAGGCCGGGGAAAATTGTAGCTTGGTTAAGCTGGTATTTTGGTTTATGATTAAAATTTGGACTAAATGAAAAATTTTGCGGGGAAGATCGGGTTTTATTGCTCTTTAAAAGGAAAACAGCATCAGCCTTCTTTTGTTATAAGGGGGGAATTGGGGTTGCCTTTTTACCCCTGAAGGCTCAAACTGGACAAGGGTTTAAACCCTTCACTGTTTGTGAAGCTTTTGTCAATCTTTAGTAGTGTGCGTAAAATGGATGAAAACCTGCTAAAAAATTTGGGCGGGACTGTTTTGGGGTTTGTTAAAGTCGGGAAAATTTTCTATTGGCAAACTTGTCTCGGGCCACTTATGTTTGGCCAAAAAGGGGCCCGGAGTTTGGCCATTTTCATTAACCCTCCTTTTGCCTAAAATTGGGGTTCCTTTGGGTTTCCCGGGTTTATTTCGTAATTTTTTTTTAACCGGGGAAATGAAAATGCAAACCACGCCATTTTTTTCGAAAAAATTTTCGCCAAAATTGAAATAAAGCTGTTAAAAACAAAAGAAGGGGAAATTTAAAAATTTCCTTTTCGTCTTCCCGGGGGAAAGGGGCCCCAAAACGGAGAAAACAAAAAAAACTTCCCTCCTGGCCAGTGCGTAAAAGCCGCCGTTCACATCCTTCCCCTTTAAAAAAATTAAAAACCTTTAGGGGGTTTTTTTACAAAAAACCTTAAACGTGGGAACCCTTTTTCATTTCCTTAAATTTGTTTGAAACCCCAAAAAGGCAGAAAGGGATTTTACCCCGGGGGTTTTTTGAGGGTTCGAAGGCCTAAAATAATTGGGTTTTAAAATTGGGGGTTTTTTGGGAAAAGCCAGTTTTCCCCGGGAAAAGGGGGTTTGGGGGGGGCCGATTGGGGGTTTTTTTCCGAAAAGTTAAAAAACAAAAACGCCCCAAACTATTTGTTTTAAAAAAGGTTCGCAAATTTTTTTTAAACCCCCCCGCTCCGTAAAATTTTCCCTTTTTTTAATTTCCGCTTCCCTTTTTTGGAATTTCCCCTGGTGTGGGGCAGAAACCCCTCATTGGTTTCTTTTTTTTTTTTTTTTTTTTTTTTTTTTTTTTTTTTTTTTTTTTTTTTTTTTTTTTTTTTTTTTTTTTTTTTTTTTTTTTTTTTTTTTTTTTTTTTTTTTTCCCCTTGCAAACTTGCACCGTGGGCTCGCTGTGGTGTTCCTGGCTGGCTCTTGCCTTGGTTGTGCCTCATGTCAGATGCCCTTCGTGTTTTTAAAGGCGTTGGGAAGGAGCAGTGTAGAAAGCGTCGAGAATCTCCCAATTTCCACTCGACTTTGCTCAGAGCAGTCTAACGGAAACGCATCGAGCATCCCTTGTTTGTTTTAATCTAGCCGAGAGCTCATTCTGTCCAAAATCACGCTTATTTTGAATATTGCTTAGTGGATGGATTTTATGCGTCAATTTTTTTTTGTCTTGCGTCAAGTTTTCGTTCACGGTTCGTTGCCGTGATTGAACGAACCCTGCATTCTGACATCCAGAATTTTTTTTTTTGGTAAATAAAGTTCAAGCTTCTTAACTAATGAGCTGGAGTTGTCCTAGCAACCTGAATTTACCACCCAAATAGGTTAGGCAGTCAGGGTCAATGCTGCCTTGAAGCGCAGTTCAGGTATTCGAACCATTTTGAGGGTTTGACTGCAACAAGGTCGCAGTAAGAGGATTGGTGGTACATTTATGAGTTTGGTAGTTAAGAGAGTCACTGACTGTTTACAGCATAACTTGTAATTGTTTAAGTATAACCAGTGCTGAGCAGGCTCAGTGTCAGATTGAAGTGCAGTTAATCATCCGGGAATTTTGATTCTGTCGATGAGTGATATACGAGTAGGTGGGAATTTGGTTTGCCGGGCACCTGTTGCACTGGGACAGGTGCTTGGCTTTCTTACATCGGTGTGGGGGCTTTCTGTAGCAATACTCAAAGCGGAAGTTTTGTGTTACTCACGAACGCAGCTTAGCTTTGGAAGGGCTCTCCACACGGGGGTGCTCTTATCTTCAAAGTGGCTGATAGCGAGGAGGCCGTACCATTTCGCGGCCAACTGAAGTAGCAGGTCCGGCTGTCGACGTGCCCCGGTACTTTACATCGCTGTTTGTGCGGCCATAAATTACGCCGGCATATTTCATGGGACCAGCAGTGATAAAGAGGCTTTCTTTGTGGGCTCGGAGAGAAATTTCCAGCCAGTGTACAATCTAAACAATGTACAATGCACAATTAGTTAAAATTGACGATAGGTCAGCACGTGAGGGGTATTAAAAGCGCAGAAATGACTTTCAAGTGTCAATTGAGGTTGTTTGTGCAACTTCCTTCCACACCTCCAAGGTTGTTCGGAGGTTATCTGGAACGTGATAAATATTTTTTTGCCTGTTGCCTTCCGAAGCAGAAGCAATGCGACGAGGCAATGTTCATTTTCTTGGTTGTTTGCTTATGTAGCACACACTTTTATTTTGCGTGTGTATGTGCACTGTGCATGTTGGCACTGAATGCACAGTTTGTCAGGGCCTAAATATGTTTTGTGCGGACAAAAAAAAATGATGGAAGAAAGAAAAAAACTGCACTTGGCCTCTGCTTTACTGTGGCATGACTTGAGCCTGTCCGTGGCTGCAGTGGTTGTGGGCATGGCATTTGTGGGTAAGGTCTACAACCTGGCGTAAATTTCTTGAAGGCATACATTTAATAAAAAAAAATTCAAATTTGTGGCGGAAAGCAAGGTTTGCCTCCAGTCTTGCAAAATGAGCTGAAAGGTGATTAAAATTTGGACAAATCAATCCAGATACCACATAAATTTACCTCCGAATTACTCAACCATTTGTGATTATGGGTGTTCAGAATTGGCCCTACTTGACAGTGGCCTTGACACGCATTAACGACAATAAGGCGTTACCAGAACTTTTTGGTAGTGTACCTTCTTTGAACAGTTCTTTAAATGAAGGGTTTTTGTTATCTACAAGTGCCAGTTTGAAATTATCGCTTGCGTATGACACGAAAGCTAAATTGCCACTTTCAGTGTCGTTACCTGATTGCAGAGTCCATCACAATAATGCTGTCAGCAAATATCTACGAGTAATTTTTGATAAATAAATTATGCTGGTTGATCAGTACTATGATCATCTTTAAGGGGTCGCCAGGCCACTATGGTGTGGTAGTAAGTGAATGGAGCATGCTTGCGCCTGGTCACATTTGGTGCTGGCATTTTGCAAAACGGTTGTTTGGTGGCAGAATGCGGACGAAGCGCATGTGCTGCTTTGTTGAGTAGAGTTGTAGCTGTGTTGTTGGACTCTTGTGGCAGTGGTGTGAGTCGTGGCGGGTTCTTCCCTTGGGGGAATCTAACACCCTGCTCCTCTTCTGGCCCCCACTAACTCGAAAAGGAAGCATGCCCTCCCTCCTCCCGAACCTCTCTCCCCCATCTTCCTCGTCTTTCTGGCTGTCTGTCCTGGCTAACCGCATCTTCCGTTCCTCGTCTCTTCCCCGCAGAATTACCAACCACCAGTGTTCAACATGGTAAGTCGCGCAGTGGATGGCGCCTACATTTTTTTTTGTTTTGCGGGCTTTTGGATGTTTTTAAACGCTGCGAAGCCGTGGAAGCTCTGAAAGAGGAAATGTTTTAGCTGTTTGTTAAAAAAAAAGTGAAGCTTTGAAGCCATAAGAATGGAATTGTTTAATGATTTTGTTAAAGAAGCTGGGAAGCTATGGAAGCTTCGAAATCGGTTTTAATTTTTTTTAAAAAAACTGAAGCTTTTGGAAAAACCTTTTAAAGAGTAATTGTGTCAGTTGTTACGTTTAAAGGGTAAGCTTCGGAAGCTCTGAAAGAGGGAAATGTTTTTAGTGTTTAAAGTTTTTAAAAAAAAAGCTTTGAAACCTAAAATTTAAAAAATTTTTAATTTTTGTTTAAAAAAACTGGGAATTGGAAGCTTTGAAATTTTCAGGTTTTTTTTAAAATTTAAACTAAGCTTGGAAGCTTTGAAAGAGGAAATTTTTTTCGGTTTTTTTAAAAAAAAAGGGAAACTTTTAAAACCGAAAGGGAATTTTTTCAAAATTTTTGTTAAAAAACCCCGGGAAATATGGGAACCGAAAAGTTTCAATTTTTTTGGGAAAGGGGGGTAAAATGAAGTTTGGGTTTTTTTAAGATTTCCCTTTTAGGGGGTGTTTAACCTAAAGGGGGGAATGGGTTTCAATTTTCCATTTTTGAACCCCGGAAAGGGTTTTAACAAAAAATTTTTCATTGTTTCTTTTGGCTGTTTAGGGGGGGGAAACTTTGAAATTGTTTTTTTTGTTTAGGGCTTCCTTTTTAAAAGTTTTCTTCCTTAAAGGGGGGTTTTAAATGGTTTGAAACCTCCTTTTTCAAAAGGGTGTTTTTCCCGGGCCCCAACCGGAGAGTTTTTTTGGGATTGGTTGGGTTGTCCTGTAGCATTTCTTTTTTTCCCCCATTAAAGGTCCTTTTAAAAGCCCTTTTTTTTAAAACTTTTAATAAAAGTTTCTTTTTTCTTCCTTTCACCGGGTTTTTCCCAAAACCATGGTTTCCCTAAAAAGTGAAAAAAATTTTTTAAAAAAGGTTTTTGCCTTGGTCAACTCAACGCCCCGGTTAGTTTGGTTTCTTTTTATTGGTTTTCCAAATGTTTTGGTTTCCCCTTTTCTTTTTTCTACCATGAAAATCCATAATATGGCCAACCAATTGAAGAAATTAAATGGCCAAGCCGGGTGGTTTAAAAATTTTTTTCCCCCGGTGTTTTACTCCCAAAGGGGGGTTTTGGGGGCCAAAAAAAGGGGAAAAATTTCTAAAAAAATTTTGCCCCCCCCGCCTGGTCTTTTCAGGGGTTTCTTTCTTTTGGGGGCTTTTATTGGCGGTTTTTTCGCCCCGGCCCTTCCCTTCAAGGGTTTTTTTGGCTTTTGGGGAAAGCTCCCCCCCACTGGCCTTAACGTGTGTGTTTCCTTGGGGTGGAAACCCGTGTCTGGTACTGTGCCTCTTATCCCAAAAAATTGGTAAAAAAAAAAGGGCTGGCAAGGGTGGGCTTTATTTTTCCCTTTTTGGGGCCTTTTTTCCTTTTTTTTTGCCTGTTCGCCGTTTTTTTGGAGGGTTTTTTGTTGGCCCGTTTTTCTTTTCCCGGGGCCTTTTTAACCCAGGGCCCTTTTGGGGTGGGGATTGCTGTTACTGGTTAAAGGGCTGGAGGGCCGGTTTGGGCTTTTTTGCGTGGGGATGGATTTTGATTGAGGGGCCCAATTTGGGGGGAAAAAAAAAAACCAAAGAAAAGGCCCGGCATGGTTTTGGGGGGGGTTTTAAAAATTTTTTCTTTCAGGCTTTTTTTTTTTTTTGCACAGGCCTTTTTAAATTTTAAGGGTTTTTTTCGTTTGGGCCGGTTTTTTCCCAAACCCAACAAAACCTTTGGGTATCGAGGGTGTTTTTTTATTTTTTTTTTGGTAGGTTTGGGGTTGGTTACGTTTAAAAAATTAAATGGGAAAAAAGGGGGCAGAAATTTTGGGCTTTTTGTGGGGTGGGATGGCCCTCGAATTTCCTTTGGGGAGTGTAAATTTGGGGGGAAAAACTAAAAGGAAATAATAAGATTTTTGGGGCCTTAAAAATTTGGGAATTTTTTTTGGGAAAAAAGAAAAAAAGTTTTTTAAAAAAATTTTTTTTTTTTTGAAGGCCCAATTTTTTTGGGGGTTAAATCAAGCAGTTTGGGGCCCATTCCCAAAACAAGAAAAAAAACCCCCCCAAAAAATTTTGGGGGTTTTTTTCAGCTAAAAACCCGGGATGTTTTCTTTTGGGCGGTTTTTTTGGGGCCTTTTGGGCGTTGGCCTTTGGAAAGTCTCCAAATTAAATGAATTAAGTTTAAATTTTTGAACCCGGGGGAAAATTTTTAAAGAACTTTATTTTTCAAAAAAAAGGCCTGTAAATTTTTAAAAAGGGCGTTTAAAATGGGGGACTTAAGGGGAAGCTTTTTTGGGCGGCGAAAAAAGGGGAACCCCAAAGAAATTGGGCCTTTTCTTCAAGGGCCCGAAGGTTCCGGGGGAGGGAAGCAAAGCATTGTTTGGTTTTTTTCAAATTGCCCAAAAAAGACAAATCTTGGGGTGTTTAGGGGTTTTTAAATTACAGGAAAAGGGCCCTCCAAGGTTTTTAAAATATTTGGTCGGGGGGTTCCCAAATTTGAGGTTTTTTATTTGGGTTTTGGCGGGGTTGGGGGCCAGTTTTTAGAACTTTCCCCAAAAAGGGTTAAAGTGAAGTTGGTTGCCAATTTTTTTAAGAAGCGTTTACTTTTTTTTTTATTATTCTTTAACAAAAAAAAGTTTGCCCTTATTTTTAAAAAAATTGGGTTTCCCTTGCCGTTTTGAAAGTGCAAGAGTGCGGCTTTCTTTTCAAAAAGCTTTTTTATTGGGGGAGAGAAAAGAATGTGACGTTTAATTCTTCCTAATAAACGTCAACTTGCAGCTGCTGGCGAGTCACTCGGTTGCTGGTCGGTTTCCTTTTGAACAAAATGTCGACTGCCGGCTAATGGAATAATAAGAATAATGTTAATGGTGTGTTCATAAACGGCATACATAGGTGAATATACAGAAGGAGGTCTTATAGCCCGAGGCTGTAAGGGGACCTCCTGTGAATAAGTATGTACAGAAATTGCAAAAGATGAGAGCATCTAGTTTGATAGAAATAAAATAGAAGTAGAGCAGTGCACGAACGTTCAAGGGGAATTACAAAATGAAAAGAGTTGTCAAAACTGTTTTACAATGCTAAGCATCATGATGAAAGGAAGAAAGCGCAGTTTTGAATGAATTTATGATCACATTTTAATTTCACTGGGAAGACTATTCCAGTTTCAAATTGCCACAAATAAGCAGTGTGTTTCAAAATGTTCAAAAGTTTCAAAATAAAAACTTTTGGGGCTTCGGGGAAAAAAAAAATGATGGCAAACAAATTAGTAGGAACTGTTCACTTTTGAATGAATAAAGCATTCATTCGTAACCGCTGCAACTATTTTTCATCATCATCATCATTGACATCTTACAACTGTTCCGGCTTCCATCAGCCAAACCCAATAAACTTTCAATACCGTCCCTCCATCCGGTTCTTTGCCTTTTTTGCTTCTTGTTTTGTTCCTAGGTCATCACCATAATAATAATCATTTCCTCTCATGAACTAGCATGATGTGGTATTGAAACCCAGAAAGTCATTAGGACGAGGGCCTTTGCCTTTCCTGTAGTAAACACGTTCCGATTATAATAGTTATCAATTCATCAAGGTTTCATATGTTGAAGGCTTTGCTGTCGAGACCTGCGCTGGAAAACCCTTCTCCTATTCTTTATGGTAATTGTAGGGAGTGTTCAAAGAAGTTTTTTTCGAAGCTGCTTTACTGCTTGTTAAGATTGCATTTCTATATACCTATAACTCGGTCCCTACTGAAATGAATTTATAAAGAGAACTTTGATTTAATTGCCATTTGACACGAAGATGAGTAGTTGGTGAAATTCTCCAGGCATGAAATGCTTCCCTACTTTGAAACAAGCTGCATCTTGCTTCATTCAGGACCAACTGGGAAATCTACGTTTGCTCTGTAGTTCCCAATTGTAAGCCATACTTGTATAAAGATGCCGTCTTCTGCACCTGTTTTGGAGGCAGTCCTCGCAAAAGCTTATAAGCTGGTGTCCAGAAGAAGAAAAATAATCTAGATCGAAATAGTGGATAGCACAAAATATTTCCGTTTCACATCAAGTGCTCCTTTTTGAGTACTAAATATTCTCCAAAATTATGGGTAAAATTGCCTGACATTTTTCGGTTGGTGGGTCTTCATGATGCTGAAACTCTGTAACAGCTCGCAGCACTAAAATTATTCTAAGGGACGACACATCAGAGGTGTTTTGAGGTGTCATTAATGACCTACCGCGGTGGCTCAGTGGCTAAGGCATTGTGCTGCTGAGCCTAATGACACGGGTTCGATTCCTGGCTGCAGTGGCCACTTTTCTTATGGAGGAGAAAAGCGAGAACGCCCATGTGTTCAAGATTTTGGCACCCGTTAGAGATCCCCAGGCGGCCGAAATTAATCCGGAGCACTCCACTATGTCGCATCTCGTAGATTTGGCACATTAAAACCCATAGTCAATCAATGTGTCATTAATTGCAGCATGGCCCTGTTTTAGTCATTTCGTGAAGCTTGCCGAACAAATTTGGAGTAGCATGATGATTGGGTTTTCTATAAATATAAATTTAGACTGGAACGACGATTAGAGTCTTTGGTACTTTGACCCACTGAGAGGTTAATGGCCTATTTCTACTATCAGTAAGGTTGTCGCTGTTTTTTTCATTCAGCCGTTCATGGGAGCTCTCTAAAATATGTACCTTGTGTTTTGTGCAGCAATTATGGCTTTGAAGTTCTTCATTCAGCCATTCTGCTGCAATTAGGGGCAAGTCGTTTCTTTGACATGAATAATGAGAACCGACTTAGCTTAACCAGTACACAACTGGGTGTTCAAAGTTCACTGGAAATGCTGCTTCGTCTTCCATTATTATAGCTTTTCAAGTTGGGAAACTGATCTGTGCCTTCTTGTCTTTTCAAGTATCCTTTCGTGTATTTATGTACGCTCCCAAGAGTTGCTTTTCACATTGAGCAGAGCTTTGCCGCAGAGTTCTAACCTTTGCAATCCAAACTTTTTCCTTTGTCTTTGCAGACCGGGAGGACCAGTCCATCCTGTGCACGTAAGTTGGCGTTTGTTCAAAAGTTCTTAACTCGCCGTGGTTACGTAAGAAAGGTTCTTTACTGCCAAAGGGAAGGTCGGCTGGCCAGAGGGGGAAATGAGAGAGGGAGGGAAGATATGACTCTTCTTGAATATAGCAGCCTACCATTGTCCCTGAAGTGAAGAAGAAAGTGTATGACAGCTGCATCTTTTACCGGTACTCACCTACGGGGCAGAACCTTGGAGGCTCACTAAGAGGGTTCAACTTAAATTGAGAACGACTCAGCGGGCAATGGAGCGGAAGATGATAGGTGTAACATTAAGGGACAAGAAGAGAAAGGAGTGGGTCAGGCAACAGACGCGTGTTAAGAACATACTAGTAGGAATTGAGAAGAAGAAATAAGCGTGGGCAGGGCATGTAATGCAAAGGAAAGATAACCGTCGGTCATTAGGGGTAACAGAGTGGATCCCTAGAGAAGGCAAGTGTGGCAGGGGGCGGCAGAAAGTTAGATGGGCAGATGAGATCAAGAAGTTTGTGGGGATAAATTGGATGCAGTTAGCACACAGGACCGGGATAATTGGAGATCCATGGGGGAGGCCTCTGCCCTTGATGAATACAGGATATCACGCTGGGCGTACACCCCAGCTCGCATTACTTGTGCCAGACGGCTCTCAAGGGAAAAAAGAGCCTGGTGCGGCAAGGAAATGGGGTACGGAGTATAGGGGATGATCTGGTGAAGAACCATGCGGGAACGGACTTTTCAGAATATAGCGATGTTCTGTGAATGCATTGCAGCACCAGATTAAAAGATGTAGGTCTGTAGGGAAAAAAAAATGAATGGTGTGGAAATAAAGAAAACATCTTACCGGGACTTGCCTGGTCGTGCATAACCTGTGTGCACTTTTCAAAGCAGTGGGCTGTGTTCATAGTCATTGTTGCCCATGAAAATCTTGGTGAACGCTGAAGGCCAGGAAACTTGTAGCTTGGTTAAGCTGGTATTTAGTTGATGATTAAGATTTGTACGTAAATGTAAATGTGTCGCTGAAGATCGTGTTGTATTGCTCTGTTTTAGGAAAACAGCATGCAGCCTTCTTCAGTTGTTATAATGGGTTGAATTGCGGGTTGCTTCTTACGCCTGAAGGCTGCAGACATGGACAGGTTAATCCCTTCACTGTTTGTGAAGCTATTTGTCAATCTTTAGTAGTGTGCGTAAATATGTGATGTAAGCCTGCTAAAGAGAATTTGACGGGACTGTCTAGGGGGGTTTGTTATGTACTGAAATTCTCTATTGGCAAACTTGTCTCAGTCCACTTATGTCTGCCGAAGTGGCCTGGAGTTTGGCCTGTTATTATCATTAACCAACTCCTTGTTCCCGCCTAAAACTTAGCGTTCCTTCGTATACCCGCTTCCCCATTTCTTGTAATTTTAAATTTTGTAATGCCTGGAGTAATGTCCAGAAATGCAAATCACACGCACACTTTTTTGTCTGACATTTTCAGCAAAGTGAATAAGAGACTGTGAAGCGACACGCAAGGGGTTTTAAAGTTTACCAAGAGCGTTTTCCTTCTCTCGTCTTCCAGGGGTGAGTCCGGCGCCGGCAAGACGGAGAACACAAAGAAAGTCATCCAGTACCTGGCCTACGTCGCGTCATCCAAGCCGCGCTCCTCGACATCCTCCACCATTCACTCGGTGAGACCTTCAGGGTGCTATGATGCAGGTTGAGACCTCACTAGAAGTTTAGAACCTCTCAAGGACGTGGGACCCTTTGTCGTTATTTCTTAATTTGTGGCTAGAAACCCCAAGAAAGGCAGAATTGGCTCGCATCTTTGCCAGCTGAACGGATGTTTTTAGGTTGACGTAGTTTGCGTACAAATTGACATTGTTTCGTGCAGTATGGGGAATTTGGCAAAACCGCCTGTACGTTTGCACCCCTTGGAAGCAATAGGGGCTGTAGGGGGTGCGGGCAGATCGGGGGCCCAGTTTTTTTTCGCGAAGGAAGCTCTGGACGAATGACACGAGCGCCCTAACTGAGTCGTACCAACCACGTGTTCGCACGCTTGCAAGGAGCCCGGCGGCGCCGCTCACGTAAGTCCCTGGTGGAATCGGTGGTGGCTGCTCGGTGACGCCTTCGGAAGGTGGCGGCCTCTGGTGCCTGGTGCATGACCACCGCTGCATTTGGTTCTTTTTTTTTTTCCCCCCCTTTTGCAAACTTGCACCGTGGGCTCGCTGTGGTGTTCCTGGCTGGCTCTTGCCTTGGTTGTGCCTCATCTCAGATGTCCGAGTGTTTGTCAAGACGTTGGGAAGGAGCAGTGTATAGAGAGTCGAGAATCTCCCAGTTTCCGCTCGACCTAACACAGAGTAGTGTAATGAAAACTCATCGAGCGTCCCTTTTTGGTTTTGATCTAGCTGAGAGCTCATTTTGTCTGAAAGTGCAGTTATTTTGAATATTGCTTAGTGGATGCAAGCGATGCATCAATTTTTTTTGTCTTGCGTCAAGTTTTCGTTCACGGTTCGTTGCCGTGATTGAACGAACCCTGCATTCTGACATCCAGAATTTTTTTTTTTTTTGGTAAATAAAGTTCAAGCTTCTTCACTAACGAGCTGAAGTTGTCCTAGCAACCTGAATTTACCACCCAAATAGGTTAGGCAGTCAGGGTCAATGCTGCCTTGAAGCGCAGTTCAGGTATTCGAACCATTTTGAGGGTTTTGACTGCAACAAGGTCGCAGTAAGAGGATTGGTGGTACATTTATGAGTTTGGTAGTTAAGAGAGTCACTGACTGTTTACAGCATAACTTGTAATTGTTTAAGTATAACCAGTGCTGAGCAGGCTCAGTGTCATATTGTACTGCAGTTAATCATCCGGGAATTTTGATTCTGTCGAGGAGCGATATACGAGTAGGTGGGAATTTGGTTTGCCGGGCACCTGTTGCACTGGGACAGGTGCTTGGCTTTCTTACATCGGTGTGGCGGCTTTCTGTAGCAATACTCAAAGCGGAAGTTTTGTGTTACTCACGACCGCGGCTTAGCTTTGGAAGGGCTCTCCACACGGGGGTGCTCTTATCTTCAAAGTGGCTGATAGCGAGGAGGCCGTACCATTTCACGGCCACCTGAAGTAGCAGGTCCGGCTGTCGACGTGCCCCGGTACTTTAGGTCGCTGTTTGTGCGGCCATAAATTACGCCGGCATTTTTCATGGGGCCAGCAGTGATAAAGAGGCTTGCTTTGTGGGCTCGGAGAGAAATTTCCAGCCAATGTACAATCCAAACAATGTACAATGTGCGATTTGTTAAAATTGACGATAGGTCAGCACGTGAGGGGTATTAAGGGGGCTCACTGGTCTTAGACCAAAAACGTTTATTTTTGCAGTTATGATGATGAAAATTTTGGGGCACATGTAGTTTCTCATTCTGATTGTAGAGAGCAAATTTGTTTTTGAGTATAATGATTATATTAAAATTTATTTGGATTTTCAGATTCAATTTTTTGACAGCCTTTTTTAAAAAAAATTTCTGTAGGATGCAAACTAAAAAGGGAGCCAGGGGAACTGTGCACAAATAAAGAGTGCAATAAGACTAACATTATTGTTCTATCTGGTCTGTAGCAGAAGATGACCATTTTTAAGTTTGGGCTTGAAAGGTTTGGGAACCAAAAAAACCGGTTTTGCCCTTTCCCGGCCCAAACTTCAAATGGTCGAAATTCTGCTACAGACCAGATAGAAAGATAATGTTAGTCTTATTGCACTTTGATTTGTGCACAGTTCTCTGGTCCCTGTTTAGCTGCATCCCTCCAGCAGTTTTTTTAAAAGGCTGACAAACAATTGAATATAAAAATTCAAATAAATTAGAATATAATCATTTTACTCAAAAACAAATTTGATATCTACAATCAGAATGAGAAACTACATGTGCCCCCCAATTTTTATCATAATAACTGTAAAAATAAAGTTTTTGATCAAAGACCCATGTGCCCCCTTAAAAGCGCAGAAATTACTTTCAAGTGTCAATTGAGGTTGTTTGTGCAACTTCCTTCCACATCTCCAAGGTTGTTCAAAGGTTATCTGGAACGTGATAAATAGTTTTTTTGCCTGTTGCCTTCCGAAGCAGAAGCGATGTGACGAGGCAATGCTCATTTTCTTGGTTGTTTGTTTATGTAGCACACACTTTTATTTTGCGTGTATGTGCGCTGTGCATGTTGGCACTGAATGCACAGTTTTGTCAGGGCCTAAATGTTTTGTGCGGACAAAAAAAAAAAGGATGGAAGAAAGAAAAAAACTGCACTTGGCCTCTGCTTTACTGTGGCATGACTTGAGCCTGTCCGTGGCTGCAGCGGTTGTAGGCATGGCGTTTGTGGGAGGTCTACAACCTGGCGTAGATTTCTGTGAGGCATACATACTTAATAGCAAAAGTAAAATTTGTGGCGGAAAGCAAGATTTGCCCCCAGTCTTGCAAGATGAGCTGAAAGGTAATGGAATTTCACAAATTAATTTAGATACAATGTTTATTTACCTCCGAATTACTCAACCATTTGTGCTTATGGGTGTTCAGAATTGGCACTACTTGACACGCATTAACGACAATAAGGCGTTACCAGAACTTTTTGGTAGTGTACCTTCTTTGAACAGTTCTTTAAATGAAGGATTTTTGTTATCTACAAGTGCCAGTTTGAAATTATCGCTTGCGTATGACACGAAAGCTAAATTGCCACTTCAAGTGTCGTTACCTGAATGCAGAGTCCGTCACCAACAATGCTGGCAGCAAATATCGACAAGTAATTTTTGATGAATAAATTATGCAGGTTGGTCAGCAGTACAATGCATAGAGTTTCATACAAATAACTAGAGGGGAAACTGGCGCTAGTGTCAACGCGAACATGGCAGCGGCGCTTACGCTTCAATGGGAATGATGGGTAGTTGTGGAACCGGATTGCGTGGGATCGAAACGGGCGTATGGCTGCGAAAATTGTGTTTTTTGACAAAAAAACTCTTATTGCCCGGTTCTCCGTTTACAAATTACATAACAAACAAGAAAGTTAGTGACAAAACCGGCTTTGTGCGAAATAAAACGGCGCGTTTAAATAAAAAGCAGACGCGGAGTCGGGGAGGTTTGTGGAGCGGGTTTTACCATTTTCCGCCAACATCAGCAGGACGCGGACTTCTTTAAAACTACTTGTAAAAGTTTCGGCGCTGGTGGTTTGTAATAGTAAGAGAAGTTTTGTGCTCATAAGAAAAAAGAAACCGATTACCTTTGGAGAAGTTATTCTTGCGTGAATTAGTGACATCCATCAAGCTGCGTTCCTATCAGCCGCCGGTGCTGCTGGTCTACGCCGTGGAGCCCAGAGGTGGTGGAGCCGGCGTTCGCACGAAAGGTGTGGCTGTTCCAAGCGATTCGCAACCGTCGTCAGCTTGACAATACATTGCTCTGCCGAATGAGTAGCGCCGCAACTCCTAATTAGCAGACAACTTCGCCGCACAGAGCGCCGTCATTTGTATTTTCATGCTCGCTGTGCGGCAATGCATTGATAACCCACCCAATACGCCACTCCGGTTGTAAAACATTCCACTCAGGGTGGCGTCAGTGCACGCGAGGCATGCAGTTCAAGGAGAAACGTATTTTTGATCACTCCTCCCAGCACCCCGCGTAAGCAAATGCGTTCATGCAAATCCAAAACGAAAACGAAACTGCCTGCAATCCATAGTAAGTTCCACAAGCCATCAAGCGCCAATCCGAATCCACAATTACCCATCACGCCCATTGAGGCGTACGATCGCAGCGCCAGTTTCCCCTCTAGTTATATTGTATGAAACTCTATGGTACAATGAGCATCTTTAAGTTGTCGCCAGGCCACTGTGGTTCAGCCCTCTCACGTAGTCGTGGTAGTAAATGAATGGAGCATGCTTGCGCCGGGTCACATTTGGTGCTGGCATTTTGCAGAACGGTTGTTTGGTGGCAGAATGCGGAAGAAGCGCATGTGCTGCTTTGTTGAGTAGAGTTGTAGCTGTGTTGTTGGACTCTTGTGGCAGTGGTGTGAGTCGTGGTGGGTTCTTCCCTTGGGGGAATCTAACACCCTGCTCTCTCTTCTGGCCCCCACTAACTTGGGAAGGGAAGCATGCCTCCTCCCGAACATCCTCCCTCTCTCCCCCATCTTCCTCATCTTTTTGGCTGTCTGTCCCGGCTAACCGCATCTTCCGTTCCTCGTCTCTTCCCCGCAGAATTACCAACCACCAGTGTTCAACATGGTAAGTCGCGCAGTGGATGGCGCCTACATTTTTTGTGTTTTGCGGGCTTTTGGATGTTCTCTAAGCGCTGCGAAGCCGTTGAAGCTCTGAAAGAGGAAATGTTTTAGCTGTTGGGTTAAAAAACAAAAAAAAGTGAAGCTTTGAAGCCATAAGAATGGAATCGTTTCAATGATTTTGTTAAAAAAGCTGGGAAGCTATGGAAGCTTTGAAATTGTTTCAATTTTTTGTAAAGAAACTGAAGCTTGGTGGAAGCCTTGAAAGAGTAATTGTGTCAGTTGTTACGTTGAAGCTGCTAAGCTTCGGAAGCTCTGAAAGAGGAAATGTAAAAAATGTGAAGCTTTGAAGCAGTAAGAATGGAATTATTTCAATGGTTTTGTTAAAGGGACAGACAACCGATTTTTGTCGAGTATATATTCTCTATCCCAACTAAAAGGGCATCACTTAAAGCACTTTGACGAGAAACGGTTTTGCTGATAACGCCCTAGAACTTTTTAAATGGAATTTTTTGATCTACGAGCCGTATGTGTCCCTCCCAAAACTAATGCTGGCAACCATGACAGAGTAGTTCGGCAACATACTTTTGTCTGTATGCGAAATAAAAAACAATATTTAAAAGCTTGTTCCCAGCTAAAAAAGTTTGAATCGCAGGCTTTCCTGTTCCTTTATGTGTTTTTTTAATGCAACGGTCTATTTTGCACGAATGCGCCATCTGTTGGGATAGACGATAGGTAGAATCTGGCTTCACGTTTTGGAGGCGGGAAGTTCGATTCTCCTCGGGCGCGACATTTTTTTTTTTTTTTAGCTTCCGTTGGCATATTTGAAAACTGAAATCAAATATTTTGGCAGAACAAACGCCTCTGCCTCAGGCAGAATCGTCAAAAGCTCCTTCGCTGGGTCTGTTTACTGAACGCTGCCGTTGATTCTGGGCATGGAGGCTCAGTTAGCCACACTAGAGTTCACTCTAGCCACACTGAGAGCAACCCAGCGGCGGTGGGCGGCGTGTCTCAAAAAATTTCGAAATAGTGCTAAAAAATACATGTACAATTTAAGCTTGTACAAATACTTGTGTTAAAAGGTTTCCAATACATAAACAAACATTTAGGCAGTTACAGTAGCTGCTAGGTTTGCAGGTCACGTGACAGGGACACACATTGTAGTGCCAAGTTTCGACACTACGAACCACCACCCTTCCGTTTTCAGGAAGTTTGCTGCCAAATTAAAATTATTTCCGCCAGTTTGTTTAGAAATTGCTTGTGGTTACCGGGCTATATAAAACGCTGGCTTTCATATGAGCTAGAGAACATATATACGTGACAAAAATCGGTTGTCTGTCCCTTTAAAGAAGCTGCGAAACTATGGAAGCTTCAAAATCGTTTCAATTTTTTGTAAAGAAACTGAGGCTTGGACAAAGCTTTGAAAGAGTAATTATGTCAGTTGTTACTTTAAAGCTAAGCTTCGGAAGCTCTGAAAGAGGAAATGTTTTAGCTGTTATGTTAAGAAAAACATCAAGCTATAAAGCCGTAAAATTTGGAATTTTTTCAATGATTTTGTTAAAGAAGCTGCGAAGCTATGGAAGCTTCGAAATCGTTTCAATTTTTTTGAAAGGACTTTAACTGAAGCTTGCAAGCTTTGAACGAGTAATTGTTTCGGTTGTTAAGCTGCGAAGCTGTTTAAGCTCTGAAAGAGGAACTGTTTCATTTCCTACGTTCAAGAACCTACGGAAGGTATGAACAAAGAATTGTTTCACTTGCTGCATTTAGGAAACTGTGAGGGTGCGGAAACTAGAAATTGTTTGTGTTTTGTTAGATCTTCCTTTTATAGGAGTGGTGTTCTCATCCTAAAGTGAGGGTCAGTGGTTTAGAAACAACTCCATTTTCGACTGGGTGCTAGCCCGTCTTAGACATGGAGAGATTTTTCTTGCAGTTGTTGCGGTTAGTGCTGTATGCATTTCGTTTGTGAACAGCATTAGAGGTCTTTTTATTAGGCTTTTTTTTTTTTTTTTTTTGTGACTCTAATAAAAGTTCAAATACTTCCTTCACGAGTTTCCAGACATGGATTTCGTATAGCCTGAGCTGTGTTTCAACAGGTGTGTTTGCCGTAGTCACTCAACGCTGGATTGAGTTGGTTTGGCATCGGACTGGCTTGGCCAAATGTAGCATCCATTTCTTTCGTCTCACCTACTGAAAGACTCCATAATACTCGGAACAAGCGGCAACTTGAAGCCACTTCATAATAGATTCAATGCCAGTTACATGGCTTATGCGGCGGTTTTGCTGCCCAAGCCGGAGTGTTGGTGCGGCGTTAAATGAGTGAAACATTGCTAAAACGATTAAATTGTGTGCGGCTTTCTATTCTAATTGCAATTCATTGGCATCGAAGCGGTCTAACAGCCTCAGGCTGTCCAGTTCTAAGATTTCTTTGGATTGAGTGAACACACTGTGTCCACTGTGTACACTGTGTCCAGCATGTACTGTACACTGTGTCCACTGTGTACTGTGTCCTCTGTGTCCTACTCATCCAAAGGATTGGTCAACTGGTGACTGCATCAAGCGGTGTCTTGACCTCCTCCTTGCCGTGCCGTCTTTTCAGTGGCTTTGCGTGTTGCGTCCGCTTTGGAGGCTTTTATTGTCGCTGTTTTTCTCTTTGCCGCCGCCTTGCATACACGAGGACTGTTTGGCGGTGGGTATATCGCTCCCGTCTCACTGGCCTGTGAACGCTGCTGCTGATGTTGCCTTGGTGTGAGCTGTGTGCGTGGTGACTGTGACGCTCTTGATCAGAGGGGCCCGCTTGGTGGACAAAAAAAAAACCAAGAAACAGGCTGGCATGGTGTGCAGTCTTTATTTTTTCTTTCAGGTTCATTTTTTACCTTTGTTTTTGTCACATGCTCGCCGTATTATATTATTGGCATGGTTTTCGTGTTGGCCTGTTTTCTCAATTTTACCCAGAGCAAAGCCTTTGGTGTTGAGGTGTCCTTATTACGTGGTAGGTATTGATTGTTACATGATTAAATGGGCAATAGGGGGAGAGTTTGGGCTTTTTGTGCGTGTGATGGCATTTTGATTGACTGTGGCGCCGCTATATAAATCGGGGTGTAAAACCACTAAACATTGGGATACTAATAGATTTATATGCCTGGCATGTTGGGAGAGCGTTAAAGGAGCACTGACACGAAAATTTTATGTTACACTTTTATTGCTTTTATCGATGCTTAATGGTCTGGCGAACCTGAAACAGCACTGCAAATACTTCAGCGCGCGATAGTTAATTACATTGAACGGCCTGAAAATCGTTTGTTTCAAATTCCCGCGCTTTCGTCCCGAACGGCGCATATGACAGCCTCCCGGTTTGACCTCACCGCTTTGTGCGGACGTCACCGGCGGCCGCTTGAGAGGGTGTTGCGCCCGCTCGCCGCTCGTGGGGCCGCGCACGTGAAGTGACGTCACGAGTTTTTGGCGAGCGCTGTCGCGTCACTTCTTTTTCCTCTCCTGGAGTGATGTCACGCTGATGTCCATTTGCTGAGTGCCGCTCCGCGCGCTGCTCCGTCGGCGCGATAAATGCGATCCAATTGAACTATGTTCTTCGCGTCGCAGGCCGCTCATATTTCAGCCAGGGTATTCTGTTGAGTGAAGGAAGCGAACTGTGCAATAATATTAACGCCGAAAATTGGTGTCAGTGCTCCTTTAAGAGAAAATAGGAAACTTAGTTTTACTGGCAGACTTTTTTTTTTTTTTTTTGCACAAGCTTAATTTTATAGTTGTTGAATGAAGCAGTTTGTCACAGGTTCCAAAGCAAGAAAACAAAACAGCAACAACAAAAAAGGTTTGGGCTGATCAGCTACTTCGCGGCATGTACTCTTTGTGGGCGATTTTTTGTGGGCGAGAATTTGGGCGATTGGCTGACGTCTGCCAAATTAATCGACTTAATGCTGAAATAATAGACTCGGGGCTAGAAATTGAAAGAAGCGTCATTTTGTGGCAATAAGGTGATGGCCAGTGTGAACTTATCATGGTAAGTGTGAATTAAGGGTGAGCGGTGTGAGCGGCAAAAAAGTAACGAAGAAATTGCCATTTTCTTCGAAGGGACTGAATGTTCAGGTGAGCTCAAGTCATGCAGCTTAGTTTGAGTCGCTTTCATTGCCCAAAACAAGACAAACTCTCCCCTGCTGTATGGTTGCACGGCGTATTTTAATTACACGCTGAAATGCCCTGCTATGTTTTACTAGGTTTGGTCAGCGGTTCTAAATTTGAGGTTCCTTTATGTTGGCGTTGAGCCAGTTTGAGCAGCTGTCTACCAGGATTAAAGTGAAGTATGAGTTGACCAATTTTTTTAACGAAGCAAAGTTGTACATTGACTTCATGGTCTCTCTAACAAAAAAAGTGCCTCGTACTTCAGAAATTGGCCTCTTGCGTTTGAAAGTGCAAGAGTGACGTGCATACTTCAGGAAGGAAGCTTTGCTATGGGCTGCAGACGCAACAGACAAGGGTTCACCGCAACGCTTTACGAGCTGGCCTCGTTCTGCTGGCTTCTGTTAACGCAAGCTTCCTCTGGAGGGAAGCAACGTCATCGTTTGGTTCTATTCTCAAAGGCAGTGTTCCACATGCACGGAAGATCTGTGGCGTAAACAGTTTATGCGTTGTATACATAACATTAGCGGAGGAACAAGGCTCGGCTCACAACGGTTTATTCCAAGCCACTACCTTCGTCGCTCGGGACGTCGCTGACGTGTTGATGCCGTTGTTTGGGTGAGGTTGTGCGAGTTTGCGGAAACGAATGTGTACACAGGCGAGCTACTAGTTTTGACGTAAGCATTTCCCGCAAAGAAACGATGCCCGGAGGCACAGTGCACAGTCTGCTGTTGCCGTAATTGAATCTCTGAGAAGCTGTTTCTACTTGTTTTGTTTTTATTATTACTTTACCCACTTGACACAGAAGTTATCTGTTATCACGCCGCTTGATTTTGATACAAGATTGACTTGGAGTTTACCTTAGCCTTGTTTGCTGCATCTGTGTTCGACATTGAGTGTGCAGCTTGGTCTTTGATCAAAAAGCTTATTTTTACAGTGATGATGATGAAAATTGAGGGACGTATGTAGATTTTCATTCTGATTGTGTATATAAAATTTGTTTTTGTGTGCAATGACTACATTCAAATTTATCCCGATTTTGATATTTCATTTTCTGACAGCATTTGTGAAAAAACTGCTGGAGTGATGCAGCTGAACAACGTACCAGTGAACTGTGCACCAATCAAGGAGTGTAATAAGACTAACATCGTCATTCTATCTGGTCTGTAGCAGAAGTTACGCCCGTTCGAAGTATGGGCTTGGAAGGCAAAACCGGTTTTTCTGGTTCCCATCTTCCAAGCCTAAGCTTCAAACGGTTGTAACTTCTGCTATAGACCAGATAGAATGATGATATTAGTCTTATTACACTCCTTGATTGGTGCACAGTTCACTGGTACCTTGTTCAGCTGCATCACTCCCGCAGTTTTTTCCCAAACCCTGTCAGAAAATGAAATATAAAAATCGGGATAAGTTTGAATGCAGTCATTGCACACAAAAACAAATTTTATAAATACAATTACAATGAAAAACTACTGATGTCCCTCAATTTCTATCATAACTGAAAAAATATGCTTTTTTCGTTTAAGACCAGAGTGCCCCCTAACAACAAATTATTCAAACCATCTCGTTTTTGTCCCCAACGGCAACAAGCGAGTCGAAACAGAGACTGCTTTGCTGAAAAAATTGTCATTGGAATGTTTCATCGACACTAGAAACTTGCTCCATGGGAATTTTTTCTTTTGCTTGTTCGGTCTGTTTTGTTGGTTGTCTCTTCATTCTGTCTTTGTCCTGTCTCAGTTTTGTCTGCTGTTTTTGTTATGTTCATTTTGGGCCCTGCCTGCACATGTTTTGTCTCTGCATCGTTGTTTTCACCTCTGCAGAGTGTGTCCTATTGTGGTGCCCGCATACAGTGCATTTTTCAAAGCATTTCAAGACATCATTGACGTCTCAAGACGTGTCAAGACGTCATTGAGAACGCTCTTTTGGTGGGTCTTTGGGTATCTTGCAGGGCGAGCTTGAGCAGCAGCTGCTTCAAGCCAATCCAATCCTCGAGGCCTTCGGCAATGCCAAGACAGTCAAGAATGACAACTCCTCGAGATTTGTAAGTTGATTGGTGCTTTCTCTGTTCCTGTGAGCCCAGTAGCTATGAGAGCTTTTGGCTCTAAGTGAAGCTTTTTAAGGGCGGGGCTCTGGTCTTAAAACAACTTCTTTTAATTTTCAAGCAAACTCTGAAACTTGTCGGTCTTGCTGCTTTTTTCCCACTGATTTCAAATATGCCATTATTTTTTCAGTCAATCAATTAGTTCCCAAGATAATTAGACGTAACTAGTCATTTCTTGGGGAACAATAGACAAAACAGTGTTGATCATAAAACTGTTATCTTTACATTTTCCAACATTATGAACCCTGGTGAGTGCAATAAGAGAATCAGTTTTTTTGGTGCATCGCTTGAACATTTATACGCTTTCCTTGTTACTTATTCCCTGTGGCAAAATGACGCAATAAATAGTAAGAAAGCTCAATAAACTTTGGTGTTTGAAATGGGTGTTCATAATGGTTCCTTGCCACTGGTGCCACCAAAGTTTAATGAGCTGTAAAATGAGTTCCAAGCGATGCATCAAAAAACCACTCCAATTGTTGCATTCACCAGGGTTCATAGTACTGGAAAACACAGATTACAGTTTTATGACTAACACTGTTTTGTTTATTGTTCCACCAAAAATGGTTAATTATCTCTAATTATCTTGGGAACTGATTGACCAACTGAAAAAATAATGGCATATTTGAAATCAGTGGGAAAAAAGCAGCAAGGCTGACGAGTTTCAGAGTTTAGAATATTAAAAGAAATAGTGTCCCCTCTTAAAAGAATGCATGGTGTACTGCCGTTTAAATTTAAGTAATGCTTATACTCTGTTCTGCATTCTGTCGGCTATATTGTGTGTGTTCATAGAAGTTTATGTGGCGTGCCGTGTAATGCTGATAACTTTATGTGAAAGTCACTGTGACAAGGTTTTACATTTGTAGACAGATGATGCTGTGCTGTGGCGTTGATCTGACCTTAACCGCCTTTTTCGCAGGGCAAGTTTATCAGGATAAACTTCGACGCCTCTGGATTCATAGCCGGTGCCAACATTGAAACCTGTATCCTTTTCTATGAAAAGTGGTTGTTTTCTTGACCTTGGAGATCGTTATGCATTGCTGCAAAATTTTCAGTGTTAGCAGTATTCTCGAGAGCCTTTCTGAGAAAAAACAAAGTATACTGTATGCAGCGTGTATGTGTTTTTTTAATTATTACACCTTGCCCATTTAGGATAGGATATTTAGAATGGCGCATGGGAATCAGTGGTAAGCCTTGTAATGTAAATGGGCTTCGAATCTAGACATTCAGTCCACTTTCTAAGCATCATGGGTTAAAAAAAAAATCTGGTCTCCAAGAACAGAGACGTTAAAGATCCCCAAGTAGTCAAAATTAAACCGGAGCCCTCCACTATGGCGCGCCTCATCGCCTGCGTTGCGTCGGCGCGTTAAACCCTACAATCAATCAGTCATCTCTAAGAACAGAGTGCTCTATTTTTCGATGCATTGCCTCTGTATTGTACATGGCTAGCTTAAGCTTTTCCACCCACAGTAGCACAGTGGTCAAAGCGTTTCATGTTCAATACTAAGATGTTGTCAGTTTTGTTGATATTTCCGAGAAGTTCTCAATCTTTGTGCGTTCTTTGTAAACTTGTATAACCATTGATGCTGCGACTGTGACAATTGATTTGCTGCAGTGGCCTCAGTGCCTATGGCTATGGCTTCATTTCTAACGTCGCTGAAAAGTGAAAACGCTCGTGTCGAGATTTCAGCGCATGTTTAAGATCCCCAGGTGGTCTAAGTTGATCCGAAGTCCTACACTGCGCACACCTCATGGCTCAAGTGTTGCTTCAGCTGCATTAAACCCCACTGATCAATCAATCAATCAATCGCCTGTGACAATTGACCAATTTTCTGGCTATGGGGCTCGAAGGGTTTGTTGGTTTTATGCCAAGTTCGCCTAGTGTTATGTTCTGGTCTTGTTGTTGCTGTGTGGCCAGTGGTTTGCTCCTTGACGGCACCTCTCCCTTCAGACCTGCTAGAAAAGTCACGTGCCATACGACAAGCAAGGGACGAGCGCTGTTTCCACGTCTTCTACCAGCTTCTGACCGGAGCCACACCCGAACAAAAGAGTTAGTGCAAACGCTTGGTTGTTTGCCTGCCCTTAGCGAATCGATTGCAAGCCAAATCGAGTCCACATTTTCCTCAGATTTTCCCCTGATTCGGTCACAAATATGTGCCCCAAAAGCTTTATTGAAGCAGTCAATTAACTAAGCTTTGTTTTTTACGTATTTGTTGCAGTGTGTTTTTTTGCACATAGTATGTATCTGGTCGTACAAACATCGAGGCAGAAACAGCATTCACGTTGCCCTTATAGTTATAACTTCAAGCAATAGTTGAGTGAGTTGGTGTACATGGAGCTATGTAACTATGCAAAGGATGAAACAATGCAAGCAGGGGCAGTGTTTCTTCATTCGCTTAGTTATTCCACTTAACTTGAAACCGCCTGTTTGGGTGTGTACATGAGTGCACGCTCATATTAGGGCTTTTTGAAAAGCAGTGGGGAGAGGACGCAACCCTGTTTTGATGCGACACCTTGTGGAATGCAGAGGAGTACCTGTTGGAGGATGCCAAGAACTACACGTTCCTCACCCACGGCCCCGTGCCCGTTCCTGGCGTGGACGATGCCCAGGAGTTCCGCAACACAGTCAAGGCCATGTCCATCATGGGGCTCAACCAGGAGGACCTCAACTGTGAGTCACTGGTGTGACGGGATGTGGGGGAAAGGAGCGGCAAGTTGCTGACGGCATCGATGTGAACCTGAGTGGGAGTGATGGCATGCCACAAGGACTTCGGGGAAGGGAGAGTGTGTTAAGTGGCTGGCGTTTAGGTGCGATTTGTGGACGTTGTGGGATGGTAATTGTGGTAAAAAAAATTTGACGAAGCTTGCACTAAGTCGTGCAAGACTTGAACCATAGCAAAGCTGGAGGATCTTTTTCTAGTGAGCACTGAAGGACGCACCACCATGTATTGCATTAGGTTTGAAATTGTTTGTTTGCGTGTTCCGTCTTAGCTTTTCGCTGTGGTAGTAGTAGTAATTGTCATGTCCACCTACATCGTAGTCTTCCTCATGCATGACTGGCGGGCCGGGATCGTTTTGTCCGCAGGCTTTCACATTTCTCCCAAAGTGGAATTCGTTAGCACGTGTTAGAACCGGTGGCAACCAGCTTCGCTAAATGGGCGTCTGTAGCGCGAACTGCGTTTTGTGCTCCCCCCTTGAGGTGCGGGCACGCGTGAACTGTTCTCTTGGTATTTTTTTTTCGAGCGCCATGCACGCAAACCTGCACGACGCCATGCGCCCCACGTGAGGCACGTGGGCTCGCTGTGCGTGTAAATGGTGGGAGTAACTCCTATAAACTCTGACCCAGTTGTCCTGGTAACGCCGACCACACATAGCACAACACGTATGGGGCTAGCCAAACAAGCTTTGCTGTTAAACGTTTCGTTGAATGGTTGAATGATAGCTCGGTTTTCATTCTGACAGTGCGCAGTGATCTAGCCCACAATTGCATGGCAAGACAAAACATGGACGCTGCTTTGTGCAGTCTGCGGTTTAGGCGCGAATTTGCAGTGAACTTGGATGCAGTGGCGCCTCTTCTAATCATTTTCTGGTGGCATGGGCTGTTACTCTCTCTCCTGACACCCTCTTCGTACACCACCTCTTGGAATGAACAAGCGATTAGACGGTTTTACTGCTCAGCCACACGAGGTGCTGGCTTGACCTTGGCTGAGCTTGAAGGTCAAATCGGTGTTACAAGTTGTTTTTCTGGTTTGAACCTGCAGTAATAGAAATTTTCGCTCCAAAATGAGGACTATTCCAGGTGATCAGTCAGTGTGTAATAATGTATGTTGCGCATTTGTGTTGCTGAGTGTAAGACTGGAAGGTTTGGATCCAAACTTTAATAGCCGTTCTTAATGGGACCGTGGTAGAGTAGCGATACACAGAATAATTTTCGCTGTTTTTTTTTTTTTTTTCTAATTGTGACACCGTGGCATAGTCAGGAGAAGGTGCAGTCGTCTCAGCTGCAGGTTTAACGGCATTGCAAGACGTTGGCACAGGGCTTTGCTCTTGTATGGCAGATATAGTGGGGTAGCAAGCAGTGAGTGGTCGTCGTCTCGAGCAAGCAACTCATCGTCTCTCTGTGGCAGGCATCTTCCGGGTGGTGTCGGCGGTGCTGCTGTTCGGCAACATGGAGTTCCGGCAGGAGCGCAACTCGGACCAGGCCACGCTGCCGGACAACACGGTGGCCCAGAAGGTCAGCCACCTGCTCGGCCTCAACGTGACCGAGATGACCAAGGCCTTCCTCCGGCCCCGGCTCAAGGTCGGCCGCGACCACGTCACCAAGGCGCAGACCAAGGAGCAGGTGCGTGCAGGATGGTCCCCTGGGCTGCTTCCTTGTCTTGTCTTGTCTCGTTATGTGGCTGGGGTTTCATGCACTTTTAATGTCTGAGAACAAACAGTCATGTGTCTTGAAAGGGCGAGGCGTTAGAAGAGGAATGCCCTGGGGCTTGTGCTATGCGCCGCCAAAATTGGGCACTTCTCAAAGCGTGATTTTGACCTCAAATTCATCCATCTCATGATTTTTGAGTAGATTATTCGATGATTGGCAACATTTTCAACATCAGTAGAGCCTCAGGCCATGCCTGCCTTTACACCATCCCCTCCTTGTCAGTGTTCCAAGCATTCGTGCATCTATTTTCCTCCAGCTCCTCAGGGCGGCAGTCCCTTCATCAGGCCAAGTTGCCTTTCTCCATTTTGAATTTCACTTCTCTTGTCGTAACAGGACGGCGCGAGTAGTCCACACTCTAATTTCGCTGGTCATCTGCCTTCTCATGGGGGGGAGGGGGGGGATGGCTCATGAATTGGGTGCTTGCCTCCTCCTTTTGTCCTTGGGGTCTTCTGTGGCAGTGCAGTAAAGGCTACAAAGCCGAACCACGCCGTTTTGCCATGTAGCTGGAAGTAGTTCAATAAAAATAATTTGCAGGGTGTAACATAAGCAATTCCAAGATACGTACCGTATTTTCCGGTCTATAAGTATTTTCCGGTTTTGTATAAGTCGCGCACCCCCCCCCCCCCCCCCCCCCCCAAACAGCAGTTAAAAAAAAACATGTATAAGTTGCACCGATGTATAAGACACACCGGTGTACACAACGCACTTGTTAATTAGGTAAACTCATAGAGGATCAGTTCGTTAGAAAGTGCGGCGAAAGTACATGGTTGCGGCGGCCGTTGCCTCTGAACGCATCCTCCGGTAAGCAGTGCTAGACACGTGCATCTACCATTCAAAGTCTAGATAGAACTTCTCAATAATGGTTTATTGATACTCACAGATGGCACGTACTTACAGGCGGCGTTTAGGCAAAACCATCGAAGCATCCTTCCTTTGACATGGTAACAAATAATTCATTCATTTAGACCATAGAGCTGTGTCTCTTAATGTGCGCTGACGTCACACAGCACACAGGCAGCTTTTCGAGCGCGGACCCGGCGTGGCCGTCACGTACTAGATTTATTCCAAGCATAAGTCGCATCGGTGGATAAGACTCACCAACAAAAATTTCAGAAAAAAAACCGCGACTTATACACCGGAAAATACGGTAGTTCTTGTTTTTTAGCCTTGATTTGATAATGCCACTAAATTAAGTCTCACATGTACACCCGAGTGAGACTGACGCCACCGGGACTGTCTATCATTTCCGCATTTCGTTCAGTTAGCCAGCTTGCCGGCGTAAGTGAGCATACTATTGCACGGCTCAAGGTGGAAGTTATGAGTAGTACCTTAAAGTTCCCAAAGCCACAAATGGCTTTCTTTGGTGACTGGAAGACCACCTGAGGTTACGGAATGACGCACTTAATGCGGTCCAAATGGATTTGACTTTGCGCCGTAGTGTGTGCGTGCTGTTCTTTTGGTATACCGCACCCACACTGTTTAAGCATGCTACACAGGTCCGTGGTGCTGCCCAGTTTTCAGCCCCAGGAGAGTTTACATATCAGTGCATGCCCTCAAAACTGCTGCGCTGACAAAATTCTCGTCATTTCTGGACGATACGGAGTTGGGTGGTATCGTCTACGGTATAATTTATTAAGTCAGTCCGAGTTCTCCAGTCAAAGCATTGGCTTGTGTTGAAAAGCAAAGGAAGTGTAGGGAAGGAGATACCAATATGCCTGCATGCTCGGTAAGCGTGGTTCAGCGCAGTCAACTACAGAGCTCATCCAAAGAAATGAGCTGTAGCAAATGCGCATCTGTCACTCCGAAACTGAAGCCAAAACCTGTTTATCAGGAACTACTTTGGTGCAGTGACACAGAGTAGTTAGCCTTCCCCAGTAGCTTTCTCTCCATTCGCACTGAAAGTTGTCCCCGAGTATAGTGTATGTCCGCCCAGTGCCTCAAGAGCTTCGTGTAACATGAAGCAGGATATGAAGTTAGTTGAACTGTGTTCTTGGAGCCTTGTTAACCCTTGCCGTTGTTGAACAGTCTTCTTGGAGGAACCTCGTCTCATCCCCTTGTCGCCCTTCCTCTTCTTCCCCATGTTCTCGCAGGTGGAGTTTGCGGTGGAGGCCATCTCGAAGGCGTGCTACGAGCGCATGTTCCGTTGGCTGGTGAACCGCATCAACCGGTCGCTGGACCGCACCAAGCGCCAGGGGGCCTCGTTCATCGGCATCCTGGACATTGCGGGCTTCGAGATCTTCGAGCTCAACTCGTTCGAGCAGCTCTGCATCAACTACACCAACGAGAAGCTGCAGCAGCTCTTCAACCACACCATGTTTGTGCTGGAGCAGGAGGAGTACCGGCGCGAGGGCATCGAGTGGAAGTTCATCGACTTCGGCCTCGACCTGCAGCCCACCATCGACCTGATCGAGAAGCCCATGGGCATCCTGGCCCTGCTCGACGAGGAGTGCATGTTCCCCAAGGCCACGGACAAGACCTTCACCGAGAAGCTGGTCACCTCCCACAACCAGCACCCCAAGTTCATCAAGTCCGACTTCCGCGGCACCGCCGACTTCAGCATCCTGCACTACGCCGGCAAGGTGGGACAGGCTTCTTTTTGTCTCTCGCAAGGATGGGGAATTGGAATCGGCACAGATACGGAGGAATGTACCGTAAAATAATGGCAAATAACCGTAGCATAATCTAATGTTAGCAGATAATCATGGAATATTGGGGGTGGGCATAGGCGTGCGCACAAGGGGGGCAGGGGGGGCGGCCGCCCCCCCTAATTATCTCAAGGGGGGCGCCAAATTGGCCCATATTTTGCGAATGTAACTCATTAAAGTAAAAATTTTTGCTCAGAAATATTTTGTATGTGTAGCAATTCCATCGCATTGAAATAAAAATTTTATAACCATCTCTCTTTGCACTGCGTTCGGACCGCTAGGCCTTCAGTGGGAAGAGGTCGGGAGTTGCTGTAAAGGGGGGGGGTCGCAGCGGTAAGACTTTGCCCCCCCCCTAATCGAGAACTCTGCGCACGCCTATGGGGGTGGGCATGGAATTTACAGGTTGGCCTGGCAACAATTCACTGCCCGTGAATTGTTGATCAGGACGGGTGACAAAATGCCCCTTTGCATCCCACTTCCCAACGTTATGGGGAAAGGCTAGAAGCACTCGGTGTAGCCAGGGCACTATACCTGCCCCTTCACAAAGAGCTAAACAGAATGGAAGCCATCTCTGGGAGGCATAAATTCTACAGGAGGTTATTCTACTGAAGGTTATTCTGCTGATTTAGTACAGAAGTAGTTGGAGGTCATGTCTTGCAGGCAACACCTACCGTATTTATTCGAAAATAGGTCGAGCACGAATATAGGTCGACCCCCTAAAAATTGAAGTCGCCGAAAAAAAAAATAATAAATTCGATTATAGGTCGACCCATACTTTTAAGAGAAAACTTGAGGAAACTTTTTAAAACTCGCATTTATTTACAACGCGGTCACATCACTGGTCGGAGCCACACACTGCGTCGTCGTCGGAACTTGCGCCGCATGCGCCGCGGTCCATTGCGCTGTATGAATTTCTGGACCCACCCCGCCCCCGACAGGCTTTGAAGATTGAACGGCCAATCCCGCCTCGCAGCGCTAACTACCGAGGTTTTGTCTGAATATCTTTCCTTTCGCACGCTCCTCTTCCACGTGCAGCCGGAGTTTTTTCTCGAGAGCATCGTGCCTCCCAATTAATTGTAGGGCCACGGAACGCACGACGCAGTCCCCTACAAGCAAAACGTTCATCCCGCTGTTTCCGCCATCCCCTGATCAGCTTTTCATTAACGACTAACTCTTGCTGACCAGCGTAGTTGTTCAAGTTCTCAGCAAACAGGATGACCCGCCGCTTAAAGACGTGACATCGTGAAATGTGCACGTGCAAAACGTCGCGTGCGGAGCAGACACAAAAAAAGCGCGGAGATAGAGAGACAGCGAGCGAAGCAGACTTCGCAGCCAATGCCGTTCCGTTCACGAGGTGGCTACGCTAGGTGGCGAAAGTCACCTTACCCCCACCTCGCGCTAGCCGCTACCACGACTTACGAAGACACCAAGCCTAGCCAATCTGGCCCTCTAGCCAGTAGCAGTACGTTAGCTCGCTCGTGTCCGGTCCGGCCGCAGGTAATGCGCGATAGCCGGCAGTGACTGTGGCTGGTTTTCTCACACTGATTGTTTTGTTATTTTTACTTTTATTTTCTTGCCTGTCTTTGTTCTAGATGCTCGCGCTGCCGCCTCAAATTGAGGAGCGCCGGGCGCGACGGAGAAACGGATCGCTCGGTGCACTCGCCATTTTTGATCACGACTATAAGTCGAGGTTCTTCGGTCACGATTATAGGTCGACCCTCAATTTTTAAGCACATTTGCGGAAAAAAAAGGTCGACCTATATTCGAATAAATGCGGTAGGTATCAATATTTATGATGATAATGATGGGAATAGTGGGCCATGGTATAGCAACGACTTTATTTGTGTATGCCTGCTTAGGCCATGCATAATCTCTATGCGGTCTGTGAGAATGTGAAAAGTGTGGCAGTTTCACTTTAGGCATTCCGTTTTGCTTTTTATGCGGAACAGTTTGGGGCAAGGGGGTTTGTTCCTAGATTTCAATCAATGTATTTAAATTAGAACATAGCTCAAAGTCGAATGCTTTTAAAATGTAGGCAAAGCAAAAGCTACCGTATAGTGCGGAATATAGGTCGAGGCGGAATATAGGTCGACCCCCTTACCTTGTAGCCGAATAATGCAAACTAAAAAATAATTAGGTACCAACCATTGTTTTATTGAGACTATAACTTGTTTCGTCTCAGATTACTCATTTAAAACTGTCTGAAGTATCGTCGGACGACTGCTTCTGGCTCGCTGTCGCCCACACAGCAGGTCGTCCTCAGTGCAGTCCAGGGAATTGCTTATGCAGCACTTCTTAAACACTCGCAAGACCATGTCATCGTGAAGCGAGCGCAAAGCATGGCACACCCGTGTGCCGACCAAAGCGACAGCCAGTCTGTGCAGGCGGTCAGCAAACATCTTGCGGTATCCATTCGTAGAGACATCGCACGGCGCTAGCGGACAAAATTTGCCCCTTTGTATAGCAGCACAGGTGCACAGAGCAGCGCCCATGAAACGAGGCCTTCCGAGCGTTGCATACCGAGAGCTGCCCCTTCAGCTAACGCCGCTAGCAACACTTCTTTTGGTGATACCGAACTGGCGCAAGGCGGGCACATCATTGTCCTTGGAAAACCCCCAACTTTTCTTTTAAATGCTTCTGTAAACTGGCACCAAGTGCCTAAACTCATTTTGAGCAAGAAGAAAATAGCACGCACACATTCGCCGACAGCGAGAGAAGCAACAAAACAAAGATGGTGTCGCGTCCGATTGATGGTGGTGGCGATGGTGCCTTTGGGGTTTGGATGGGCTAGATGGGCTGCCCGGTCGCCAGATGACAACTGCCAGTGACTGCAATATAGGTCGAGGGGTGGCTTTTCGGCAAATTTTTCTGTAAAAAATCTCGACCTATAATTCCGCATTATACGGTACTTTTAGTCCATCTAATAATTATAGCCGCAAAACAGCTGCATTCGTTTGAGGGCGCTTCAGTGAGATATCAGTTCCTCTCCATCAGGCAGGCCTGCCTCCACCATCTCCAAATGCCATCATTGTTAACAAGTCATGTTTCTCCATTTCAGGTGGACTACTTGGCGAACCAGTGGCTGATGAAGAACATGGACCCGCTCAACGAGAATGTCGTCTCGCTTCTACAGAATGCGCAAGATCCCTTCATTGTGCAGATCTGGAAGGACGGTAAGGCCTCTCTTTGAAATGGTTCACTCCTGCCTCGATGGGATTTTGTGTAATTGCTGTGTACAGTGGAACTGCGTTACGTGGAACTGCGTTACGTGGAACTGCGTTAGCAGAACCACTTTGAACGGAGCCTGAGTGGACTAGTGTAGTTTAACTCTTTTGGGACCGCCGGAAAAAGTGATGAAAAAGGGAGGTCTCGGTACAAATTTTTTTTTTTTACATAAAGCAAAGGCACCATCCTGCCTTAGCATATACCAAAATGCAGCTAATTATATGTTCTTTTACATACAATACCAAGTTTTACTTCAACACTGACGATAGAACCATGAAAAAATCTGAAACAAAGAACTTCGTAAAAAAACTACAGAAAAATATAGAAAAAAGCGTAACTATATATTAAAAAAGAATAAAATTATTTCAGGATATACAAAATCTAACACAATGCTTTGTTTCTTCATTGAAAAAGTTTGATGCGGCTAGGTGTAACTGGTTTTTTGTTTTGTGTGTGATCTCTTTGGCACTAGGGCCATGGCTACGTCGTCGCCCAGGTACACGCCGGGCTCTTGTCTTGGCGAACACTTCATCCGTTTCTGCACTGGTGGCAGGCTATCACCACCATAGGTAGTTAACACCCTAGCGAATAAATATAAACCAGCCAGAACATATTTCGAGCGCACATACCTACTCCAGAGCCAATTGAAACCGAAACCAACACCCACCTTTGAGCGCGATTTGATGTTCCAGGCTGATCGACACCCGAATCCTCACTCGAGCTGAAATCCGATCTCTAAAGCCGTATTTCGACTCTTCACTGCCACTCTCATCGTTAAAATCCACAGTAGAAGGCGAAGATATGCGAGCCGAGACGAGGCGGATTTCTTATCGCGCTCGCACGAGTATGACGCCATATTTGTTTACATTCGAAACCGCTGCCCGTCAGAATAAAATATCAGACGCGTTGCCGCCTGGCGATAAAAAAAGAAACTTCACAAAAGAGAAAACTCCAGTTTTCAAACTATCTCCTAGATGTCGCTAGGTGTTCCCTCGAGCGAAAATTTGTATTCTGCAGGCTCGCGAAACCATCGATCATATGTGATCGATCGCCTATGGAGCGGTCCCGAAAGGGTTAAAGAAGGTGCTACTTTCTGAAAATTTTGGCTTCGAATAGCAGCCTGCATTTAGGGTGCTGTTTTGTTGAAGTGCCAGTTTTATTTAGGCTATATCTCCTTTAGGAATATACCTGTGCATTGATTCGTTTTATTCCCTGTTCATTGTCTTTGAGAGCATGCAAGAGGGCCTGTGTTTGGCAGGATAGACCTTAAAGGAGTACTGACACCAAATTTTGATACCTAAAAAATATAATTGGCTTCAGTAGTTTGTACAGATGCCTCACAGAAATTTTTGCAGCGATCCGAGGCCGGAATCACATCTAAAATCGATTTTGATTGTCCAGGCCGCGAGCTTCCACAAATCGGCAGCACTAGCGCAATCGCTTTCGGCGAGACGAAACATTGGCCTACGTGTCTGGCCGGTTCAGGGTGACGTCATATAGTCGTTTTCAGAACCGGAAACGATATCCTGCGCTGCTGTTGTCGGTGGTATTCGTTTGGGCAGGAGACAAACGTAGCTGTGTGAGCAATGCTTGTAAACGTTGCGTGTTCGACGTCTTTGCTCTTCAGTTCGTTGCCGGCGCATGGTGTTCGGCACTGGTGCCGAAAACGGCGTGGTGCGCGATGTCGACGGGCACCGCGGCGACGCGGCGGTGCGCGTCGCCGATCTCGCCTAAGTTGTGCTATGGCAAGCTTGCGGTATGCGAAGTACTGCTCGTGGAAGCCTGCCCGCGCAAATCGTCGACGGCGCCAAGATGCATTATTTTCCACGCGACGACATGCAGCGCTAAACGTGGACTTCATGGAGTTCGTGCACGCCGGCGGCCGCAAGAACTGTCGCCCAAGCCAGCGGGCTCGGGGTTGCACAGGTCACCTTGGGTGTTGGGAACTTAGTATCGTGGCGACTATTTGATCGCTGGTATCTGTACAACTGCGAATGACCATCCCTTACACAACTTTTCACCACACTATCATCCCCTTTTTCGCATACGAAGCTTTATTTTGGCAATAATTTCTGTTTCTGCGATCGGTGACCAAGACATCTGCCGCGGCCTGTTTTGATTCTAGCGCGCAGGTGGCGCCATCTTTCGGCCACTCGCCGCACCGTGGTGCCGACAGTGCTGGGTCCAAACGTTGGCTGGGTCGGAGCGCCGAACCCCCGCTGCCAGTCAGCTTAGGCTTACCATTGCGGCAAATATCTGAACGCCACTTTTAAATTCAGCGCTGATAACAACTCCTAGCACAATTTTCAACACACTAACATCTAGTTTCTCGCATGTAGAGCTTCTTTTTCGTGATCAGATTGATTAGAAGAGTGGCGACAAGCTGTTGCTATCACGGTCTGCGCCGGTTCGAGCCGCAGTGATATTAAAAAACGGACGACGGCAAAGACATCGCCGGCTTAATCGCCTGGCCAAATAAAGTTGTTCTGTCTGTCGGGTGGCAGTGACTCATCCGAGTCTGAAGATTCAGACGACATGTCGACTGCGCGGGCGGGTCGCGGACCATGTGCAATCGTAGCAGACGATGCGACGAACGCATGGAGGAAAGAAAAACGTCCCTGACGTCACGGGTGAGACCGTGACGTAAGGCTTCCCGCTTGTAGGCTGGCCTTCGAACGGCCATTTTCCCGCGCGGCGACCAAATTTGAAATTGGTTGCAATAAACGTGCTATAATTAATTCTGTGTTGGCGGCTGACGGCTTTCGGTTCGATTTTCGTAATTACTAGGTATTCTTTACAGCATAAAAACTGAAAGCGAGAAATTTCGTGTCAGTACTCCTTTAAGGGGGGACACTGGTCTTGGTGACATTTTTGTTATTTTTTAACCTATGTGCTTGAGATTTACACATTGAGTGTATTTCAACATCCTGAGCACAAATATGCAGTCAGTTTTTGTCTATGGGGTGTAAGTTTAGAGTTGTGCAACATGTTATGCCACTCCGTTTCGGGCAATTTTTTCATTATGTAGCTATGAAATACTGAAATAGCTTTTATCCCTTTGTGCTCTAGAAGGACCAGGGAGTGCAAC
Source organism: Haemaphysalis longicornis (assembly GCA_013339765.2). Lineage (NCBI taxonomy): Eukaryota > Metazoa > Arthropoda > Arachnida > Ixodida > Ixodidae > Haemaphysalis > Haemaphysalis longicornis. Next base: position 82,749,232 of record CM023458.1, on the reverse strand, counting down.
TATACCCCTGCAGTAATTTTAGCATGGTTTCTGCAAACGCTGTAAAATTCGTAAATGTCAGGTCATCAATTTACAATGTTTTTGTAAAACTAACTGCATAAAATCTTGTGCCAGCAAAAATAAATTCTGTACTTTCGTGGTTTTATTGCACTGTTCAGTTCATAAGCTTTCGAATGCAGCAAAAATGATACAAATCGAACCAGTACATCCCAAGATATTGTACCCGACAGCTAACCTTGTGGGAAAAAAATCGGCTCTGAGAAAACAGGGCACAAAGTTTGGAAACATAGGTAAAAATGGTCATTTAGGCGACTTCAAAGGGTGACAGCTTTGTGAATACTTATGATACAGCTATGATACTTTGCAGGTACATTCTTTGGGACCTGTAGATTGCAAATAAAATTTATACAGAAAATAGATTTTTTGGCAAATTTTCGGTCCTCAAGACCAGTGTCCCCCCTTAAAGGACTTCCTGGCAGTTCCTTAAAACTACATAAAAAGTGCTGCGACCTCGGCCTGCAACCACTAGTGGGTGCCATACATTGTAACAAGAGTTGCTGGTGTTACTAACCACAAAGGTTCAGTGGCTGAGGCGTTGCGCTTCTGAGCCCAAGGATGTGGGTTTGATTCCCGGTCGCAGCGGCCGCTTTTCTTACAGAGGCGAAAAGCGAAAACGCCCGTGTGTACGAGATTTCGGCGCACGTTAAAGATCCCCACGTGGTCAAAATTAATCCGGAGACCTCCACTATGGCGTGCCTCATTGCCTGCGTTGCGTCGACACGCTAAACCTCACAATTAGTGTTGCCGTGTTTGTGTGTTCCTGCTTCACTTGTGGTCTGCTGTAGGAGTAATGCAAGTCTTCCCCAGATAAACACTTTCATAAAATATCCCCTCCTATTTGTCCCCGCTGTTTTTTTTTTCTTTGCTACATTAGAGGGGCCATAAAGATAAAATGCAACTTCGTTTTGTTTGAAATAACCAGCCTTTGGTTATTTCACTCTTTCATTCCAGCCGCGAAAGATGTTTGTTTAACTGGAAGTAAGCAAGAGATATAGAAAAAATTTCAAATTTCGTGCTACAATGACGTAATACGAGCAGGAGGGGCATAATATGGGCCAGCTATAAAAATGTAATTATCAGGGTGTTTGCTGCAGGTTAAACATTCAATCGATACGATGAAACGGAATGTTTTCCCTAGTATCTCAGTTACTTGCTGAAAGTTTGTGATAGAACCGGTTATTGAGAAATGGCTACTAGAAAGCGAAATTCAAGCGAAAGTATTGCCATTGCAGCCAGCTTCCAAACGGTGTCCTGCTTGATTCGGTGCCCAAGCTCCTGTTTCTCACTATGCCTCGTCGTCTTCATGGTCAGGGAGGCAGCGAGCCGAGAGATTGAACACTGGTATCACTGTTATCGGGGCACAGCAGTCTTTCTAATCAACTGAAGGTGTATTTTATCTTGATGGTCCCTTTAAAGGGGCTCTGCAACACTTCTGATAAACGCTTTCACTTTTTCATTCGCATCTGGAAGCACTGCAAAGGCTATAGTTATTGCCAGCACAGAGCGTCACCGCGTGATTTGCTGCTCATCACAGCAGATGCACATTCAGTTTGCTTTTGTGGCTTTTTTCTAAAGTGTCTATCGAAGCGTTTATTGCTGCAACTGAAGGCAGCGGCGATTAGCTGCACCACTGCTCTAATGACGTAATTTGAGCGAGAAAACTCTTTTGAGCAGGTTTACAAGTTATCTGATGGGCATAGAGCAGTAATTTTTTGGCTGAGGTACTTTGTGACCCACTATTCTAAGTACTGAGTGTGTTTGTCGACTGCGTTCTGAAAGCATTTAAGATTTAGAAAGAAGATGAAAGCAAGTGTTGCAGGGCCCCTTTAATGATGAGCAATGGTCCCCTCGCTCGACGGTCTTGGCGACGACGACTTGTGTTGTTGGTTGTTCCTAACTTGCCTTGCATGCGCTCGTGTGCGACTATATCGGAAGGCCCCTCTAACTGTCCTCTTCCTCTTTCCATCCCTTCCTTTGCCTCCTCTCCCCCAATGGTGCCACCCCGGACTGCTGTTCTCCGCATGCCTCCTCCTTCCTCCTCTGTGGACGATGGTGGACGATGGTGACGAGCAGCGGAAATCGTAGGCATGGGCACGGCCACCATGGGGGACACCCAGTTCGGGGCGCGCACCCGCAAGGGCATGTTCCGCACGGTCAGCCAGCTGTACAAGGACCAGCTGGCCCGGCTCATGGTCACCCTGCGCAACACCAACCCAAACTTCGTCCGCTGCATCATCCCCAACCACGAGAAGAAGGTGACTCCCGTTCTCTCTGCTTACCTGTCTGTTTACCTCTCTATGTCTGTCTGTCTGTCTGTCTGTCTGTCTTCTGTCTGTCTCTCCTTTTCTTTTTCTTCTCTATCGGTCTGTCTATCTATCTTTCTTTCTCCGTCTGTCTGTCTGTCTGCATCATCCCCAACCAAAAGAAGAAAGTGACTCCTGTTCTCTGTTTGCCTGTCTACCTGTCTGTTTACCTGTGTGTGGTCTGTCTGTCTGCATCTCCCTCTCTGTTTCTTCCTCTGTTGGTCTGTCTATCTCTTTCTTTCCCTGTCTGTCTCTTTCTCTCTGTTTCTCTCTGTCTGTCTGTCTCAGTCCTCTTACCCTGAGTCTTTCCTGCCGAGTCACCGTTGTCTTCGTGCCTCCCAGTTCACACTCGTCTCAGTCTTGCTGCCTTGTTCTCCACACTGTCTCTTTCCCTCCATATCTGTCTTCACTGTGACTCCCTTTTTGCTCTCTATCATCTCTCCCCCCACTCCTTCCATCTCTCTCCTTTCAATTTCCCACGGTTCCATAACAGCCCCCTTGGTCCTTTCCTCCTCCAGGCTGGCAAGATCGACGCCCCCTTGGTGCTCGACCAGCTCCGCTGCAATGGTGTGCTCGAGGGCATCCGCATCTGCCGGCAGGGCTTCCCCAACCGCATCCCGTTCCAGGAGTTCCGCCAAAGGTGCGCCTCTGTCCCCCACACTTTTCAGTCGGGGCCTCCCACAACTTTGCTCCTTTCACTCAAATTTGGAGCCTTCTGCAGTACGTAATTGTCAGCTGTTGCCACCACATTGGCAACATTGGCAAATGGATTCACTGTCAGCAGGTTGAGGTGTTGCTTTTGTTCAACATAACTGTGGTCTAGTTGAAGTTTGCCCATCTAGTGCTTGTGTTAGGATGGTATGAACTGAAACGACCGTAGGTTACTACTCTTCTCATTTAAATGACCTGTATTCCTTGTGGCTATGAGATGTCAATACTTTAAGTGTACCTTTGGTCGATACCTTGCGACTCAATGTGCTTGTTTTTTCCTTGCCACTTCAGGTACGAACTGCTGACTCCCAACACCATCCCAAAGGGCTTCATGGACGGCAAGCTGGCTTGCGAAAAGATGGTGAGCACATTTCTCATTGTATTTTTCCACTTCGCATGTCTCGGTTTAAATGCCTTGCAGCTGTCAGAATTGGTCATTTTGAAGGGTATCATAACTTGTATCTCCGTTGGTCAAGACATAAAAACACTCGGGATTGCTGTTGGCGAGAGCCAGTTCTTGCAGTACTGGGGTGTGTGCGGGCTTGCCATAAAATCCGCATCTTATTGTTGTCGCCATTATCTACAGCCCATTCGTATTGACAGCAGGGCAGAGGCCATTCTTATAGGAGAAGTTATAAATACTTATATGGTTCCTATTACATCCTCTAAATATCCTATGAGGATCTTATGATATCTTTGTAGGCTCTTATAGGACCAGTTAAACGTGCAGCATGAAAGAGCAGAGCATGGGGCAGTGGAATGCATCAGGCAGGTTTTACTGACTAATGCATTGGGTACCTTAGAATTCAGCCGATGAAAGAGACCTTTCAACACCTTGCTTCCTGCCGCCATGTCCCCCGTGAACGCAGATCATTGCCCTGGACTTGGACCCGAACCTGTACCGAGTGGGGCAGAGCAAGATCTTCTTCCGGGCCGGCGTTCTGGCCCAGCTGGAAGAAGAGCGGGACATGAAGATCTCCGACCTCATCATTCAGTTCCAGGCCTACTGCCGGGGGAACCTGGCACGCCGGTGAGCGGCTTTTTTGCACCTTTCCGTTCGTTTTGGGCAACATCATTTCACTCCACGGTCGTGGTGTGGAATAGCCCTTGAGCTGCTCGAACAGCATGGAAGACTTAGGGGGGACATGGCTCTTGAAACAATTTCTTTTAATAGTTAAGTAAACTCCCACTGATTTTCCCACTGATTTCGAATATGGCATTAGTTATTGAGTAATTAAATTAGGTACCAAGATAAGAGCAACAATATACAAAACAGGGTTAGTCATAAAACTGTAGTCTTTATAAGAATAAGAGAATGGTTTTTTGATGCACCGCTTGGAACTAACTTAACAGCTCATTAAGCTTTGGTGCTTGAAATGGGCACTCGAAATGGTTCCTTGCCACTGGTTCCACCAAAGTTTAATGAGCTGTAAAATTAGTTCCAAGCGGTGCATCAAAAAACATTCTCTTATTGCACTCACCAGGGTTCATAGTATTGGAAAATATAAAGATTACAGTTTTACGGGTAATAGTTTTGTCTATTGTTCCTCCAAAAATGGCCAGTTATCTCTAATTATATTTGTAACTAATTGACTGACTAAAAAAAAATACTGCCATATTTGAAATCAGCGGAAGAAAAGCAGCAAGACTGACCAGTTTCACAGAGTGAACTTTAACAATTGAAGGAAACTGTTTTAAGAGCTCCCCTTAAATGCAGGGTGGTGTGGAAAATGGGATAAACGCTCGTTGTGCCATTGAATGTGTCTCGTGTTTAGTCTGTGGCGTTGTTGAAATAATTAGGTTGTATGATCTTGTCTCACTTTCAGCTTCCCTGAAATTTTATTACTGTGTGCAGCTTCTTGATACTTTCAAGGTTTGACCGATGACTCGAGTTTGCATTCATGTTTGCTGAAATAGAAACAGTCTTGAAAGCTGTTGCAAGACATTGTGACTTATGCACTAGTCCTGATACTTGCAAGGTTTGACCTATGACTCGAGTTTGCATTCGTGTTTGTTGAAATTGAAACAGTCTTGGAAAGTTGTTGCAAGATGTTGCAAACTCTTGTGCTAGTCCTGACACAACATTAGTGCCCAAGTAAAATAATGCGGGTGCAGATTCGCGCTGCCAAGGTGCCTTATATTTAGGGTGTTTAGCTGGGGTACAACAGAGTAGTTTCTCAATTCTCTTGGCTTAAGAAACGCACTTTCTCCGGGCCACTTATGTACTCACAGTTGAGTTATCAGATAAGTCTATGTGCAATGATGGAAGTATGTGCTAGCTCCTAGAGGCCTGACATTGGTGTATGTGCTGCATTATTTTAAAAATTCTGAGATTTCAGTAAGTGATGACATTCTTCAGTTAATGTTCTCATTAACGTCACTGTCATTGTGATATACTACGTTGCCCTTTGTGAAGCGATTAAAGTGATCTAGAGTATCAAAAACTGCTAAAATCGCTTGTGACATTGTGTTGTTCAATAGGTTGACACAATGCTTTGCAGTTAAGAGGAACCGCATCCTTTGATCTCAGTTCTTCGAAGCCTCTAAGGCTTCACTTTTCAAGCTACTCTGATGCCCTCGTTTTCTTCCCTTCTCGTTCCGTGCAGCAACTACCAGAAGAGGATGCAGCAGCTGAACGCGATCCGCATCATCCAGAGAAACTGCGCCTCCTACCTGAAGCTTCGAAACTGGGCGTGGTGGCGGCTCTACACCAAGGCACGGCAACTCTCCTCACTCTTTTCGCCCCTTTAATTTCGACGCTCCTATAAAAGAGAGGGGTGCCGAAATCGAACCAAGGTTGCGACTTGGGTGTCCTCATCTTCTCCTTTTGTATATGCGTGCAGGTGAAGCCCCTTCTGCAGGTGACGAAGCAGGAGGAGAAGCTGAACGCCAAGGAGGATGAGCTGAAGCAGATGCGCGACCGCATGGAAAAGATGCAGGGCGAGCTCAAGGAGGTCGAGCGCAGCCTGCAACAGGTACGCGGGTCAACTCCTCCCGTTACCAGCGTCGTTGAGTGTAGTGCTGCATTGGTGTATTTGGTGATCTGTTGTTTGAACACGCTAAGTTTGTTCATAAAATTAACCCTGAAATCAGCTTGAGGAGTTATATCTTGAAGGAAAGGTGAAGTAAGTAGTTCGAGGGCTTTTTACGGTGCCCTGTGGTGTTTTGGAACCTTGGGCTTGTCCCAGGGCGCGGATGTGAAAGATAGTAGTGCTCACTACTGTATTTTTGCTTGTGTTAACTAACATCACCAATCCCCTAATGGCTGACAAAGTAAGCCTTCTGCTTCCCCTTAATCAACCGAAGCTCTGTGGTTGCCGTTGCAGTTTCCTTCCCGATCTAAGCGGATATGTCGCTAGAGTGTAGCTGGAAATCCTGACTAGCCCTCAATCAGGGCAGTTGGTAATTATTGGTGGCTACTGCATCGGGCGTTAGCTGCTCTACCCAGGCACTTGTTTGTCCTTTTGTACGTAGTTCTTTGTACTTGCTTCAGGCAGCGACCTGTCGTGTTCAGTCATCTAGACAGAAGCAGCTTAGAGAGTCTGGATGATGATGATGATGACATGTCTTCCCCCCTTCTGTCGGAGCAGGCAACGGACGAGAAGGTGACGCTGCAGGAGCAGCTGCAGGCGGAGACGGAGCTGTGCGCGGAGGCGGAGGAGATGCGCATGCGGCTGGCGACGCGCAAGCAGGAGCTGGAGGAGGTGCTCGACCTGGAGGGGCGCGTGGAGGAAGAGGAGGAGCGCTGCCAGGCCCTGCTGCAGGACAAGAAGAAGCTGCAGCTGGCCGTGCAGGACCTGGAGGAGCAGCTGGAGGAGGAGGAGGGCGCCCGGCAGAAGCTGCAGATCGAGCGGCACGCCCTGGAGGGCCGGCTCAAGAAGGTAGAGGAGGCGTACGCCGTCATGGAGGACGCCTCGGCCAAGGCCCTCAAGGAGAAGAAGGCCCTGGAGGAGCGGCAGGCCGAGCTGGCCCAGGCCCTGGCCGAGGAGGAGGAGAAGGCCAAGCACCTGGGAAAGCTCAAGGCCAAGCAGGAGGCGGCCATCGGCGACCTCGAGGAGCGCCTGCGCAAGGAGCAGCAGGTGAGGGCTCTGCCGAAGGGCAGTGTCGGGGTATGCGGGTGGTGTATACGGATATGTTATATGGGTCTACGGAATGCAGACATGTAGAGAGGTGTGTTTAAGGTTATATGGCATGTGGATAGAGGTACAATGAGCAGCAGGTGAGCGATGAGGGCTCTGCTGCGCAGTGTCGGGGATATACGGGTGCATACGGAATGGGTGTACGGGTATGTTATACGGGTGTACGGAATGCAGACATATATACGGCATGCATATAGAGGTACAAAGGAGCAGCAGGTAAGGGCTGCGGAATGTCGGATACGGGTGTATACGGAATAGGTGTACGGGTGTGTCAGACGGGTGTACGGAATGCAGGCATGTAGAGGGGGTGTGATGCAAGGAGCAGAAGGTGAGAGCTGCAGGATGTCGGATACAGGTGTAAGGAATATAGGTATATAGATATGATATACGGGTGGACGGAATGCAGACATGTAGAGAAGTGTGTTGAAGGCGATAGGTAATGCATGTGGACATGCAAGGAGCAGCAGGTGAGGACTGCAGAATGTCAAATATGGGTGTACGGAATAGCTATACGGATATGCATGTGTTATACGGGTGTAAGGAAGGCAGACATGTAGAGGGGTTTGTTGAATGTTATACGGAATGCATGTAGACATGCAAGGAGCAGCAGGTGAGGGAGCCATGACTGGTGAGCAGGTGACTGCTGCTGGTGCTTCCTCTAGACATGGACAGCTTTTGTATGCTGGACAAGAGTGTCGAGAACTCGATGGGACAAAGAGAAGATGACAACACAAGCGTTCGTCTCTCCGTGCAGTCAAGTTTTCAGTGTCCCATCCTTATGAATCTGTCGTACTGGCGTAGTGTGATTAGACTGGAAGTGGTTCGATTTGTGGCGACCGCAGACTCTAGTTAGAGCTCCTGGTTGTGATAAATATCAGTTTGAATGCTGTCATAATTTGCTGTGGTTGGAATGCTGTCAGGCGCTGAGCTGGGGTCTTGTATGCGTGCTGCGATAGTTTGAGACTGCTCAAACAGCTTCGTTTTGGGTTTGAAATTATTTCATGTTTGGGTCCAAGCTCTTGTAGCTGTGTGGAGCACTCTAAATTGGCTTTTACACATGGGTACAGCTTCAAAAATATAAGCTGTCTGCGAACTGTCACTTTGAGTAGAATAAACTGGTACTGCCTCTTTTAGTCGCTCTGTACCCGTTCGAGTTTGTAGGCCCTGTAAACTTAGCAGTGTAGTAGAATGCAGAGTGCGGGCTGTTGGAAAGCCCAAGCTGGCTGTAGACGTTGCTGTTTTCATATTTGCCCATCAGTTTGGAAGGTTGTAGACCGGTTTGCCAGTCCGGGCAGAGGAGGAATGCTACTGGCATTTCTTAGGCATGCATGGGAAACTAGAAATTTGATCCTAGGATCGTCGCAAGGCTGCCATCTCCAGACTAGAGGACTACTGGCACAAGGAAAATCAGGTACTCGAGTGACATCTCCTTTAGCAACACCGTCCTAGAACAGCAGTGGAAATGTGGTCTGGCAGAGAATGGGTTAGCTTTTCATCTCACAGCAATATTTTTTTCACGCTATCTTGCTAGTCAGGTCTGATCCCCTGGTCACACCTCTTCTGTTGCTGGCTCCTGTTTTGGCTGGTAAAACGTGAAGTTTTCAAGAGCAGAAAGCTATGAGGATATTGTCTTTCCATGTTGTATCGTGGCAGCACTCTTGTCTGCCTTCACGTTAAGTGATTCCGAACTTTGGAGAAAGAGCGGTGAGGGTGCCAGGTCTAGTGCCGTCATCAAATAGGGTGATCAAGTTGCTGCAGTCTGAAAAAACCAGTTCTAGTGCATTGCTCGGTACATCGTCAGCACTGTGTCCCCTCAGTGAAGTGCCGTGTTTTTAGCGTGATAGGATTTTGGCACCCCAAAGCATAACCAGCGCTACCGAACTCTTCATGAACAGCTTCCTAAAGTGTTACCCTGCAAATTGTAGAGAGTTCCCCCGCTCTTCATGAAGCATTGCCCTGCTATTATGAAAGAGTTCCCTTGTTCATAAAGTACTTCATAAAGGGTTCTTCCACTCTGTGTAAAAAGTTATCCCTTTCTCTGGGAAGCGTATCCTGCTACCCTGCTCTACATGAAGAACTACCCCTTTTATCACAGGGAGTTCTTCCACTCTGCTAAGTGCTCTCCCCCTCAAAAGAATTCTCACTCTTTTTAATGAGCTCTCCCTCTCTTCGTAAAAAGTTCTCGTGCTCTTCATTGAAGCGTTCCCTCACTTTTCTAAAGCCCTTTGCAAAGCTTTTTGCAGAGTGCTACCATAGTGTTCCCTAGTTCTCTTCCAAATCTTGCCCTACCTTTTTATGAAGGGTTCCCTTCTTTGCAGTGTCTTCCTTGACTGTTCATAAAGAGTTCTTTCTCCCAGTTGTGCTTAGAGTTCCCCGCTCTTTTAAGAGAGTTCTCCTGCACTTCCCACAAAGAGCTTCCCTTTTTGTAAAGAGTCATCACGAGGTACCCTTCTTATCACAGGAAGTTATTTCACTCTATGCTAAGTGCTCTCCCCCTCAAAAATTTTCACTATTTTTAATGATTTCTCCCTCTTCCTTCGTAAAAAGTTCTCATGCCGTTCATTAAGCGTTCCCTCGCTTTTCTACAGCCCTCTCCTGCTCTTTGCAAAGTGTGCTACCTTAGCGCTCCCCCGCTCTCTTCCAAATCCTGCCGTACTCTTCGTGAAGGGTTCCCTTCTTTGTAAAGAGTTCTCTCACTGCTCATATAAGAGTTTTCCCTCACTTCCCGCAAAGAGCTTCCCTTTTCATAAACAGTCATCGAGAGCTACCCATCTTATCACAGGGAGTTGCACTCTTTGCTAAGTGCTCTCGCCCCTCAAAAGAATTCTCACTCTTTTTAATGAGCTCTCCCTCTCTTCGTAAAAAGTTCTCATGCTCTTCATGAAGCGTTCCCTCTCTTTTCTAAAGCCCTCTCCCACAAAGTGCTACCTTTGTGTTCCCCCGCTCTCTTCCACATCTTGCCCTACTCTTTGTGAAGGGTTCTGTCACTTTTCATAAAGAGTTCTCCCACTCGTTCTTAGAGTTCCCCGCTCATCTCCCCCCTGACGTTCCACGAACAGCTTCCCCCTTCGTAGGCAGCCATTTCACCCGTTCTTTCTTTCCCCCTCGCGCAGATGCGCCAGGAGCTGGAGCGGTCCAAGCGGCGGCTGGAGACGGAGCTGAACGATGTGCGGGAGCAGCTGGGCGAGAAGAAGGCCCAGGTGGAGGAGGTGCAGCAGCAGCTGGTGAAGCGCGAGGAGGAGCTGGCCCAGGCCCTGCTGCGCTGTGACGAGGAGGCCGCCGCCAAGGGCCAGGCCCAGAAGGCCTTCCGCGAGCTCGAGGCCCAGCTGGCCGAGCTGCAGGAGGACCTGGACTCCGAGAAGCTCGCGCGCGCAAAGTCCGAGAAGCTCAAGCGGGACCTCAACGAGGTGGGTGGCCTGTTGCCTCCCGTGGCATGGTGTCTCCGGCCACCCGTCTTCGTTTGCCTGTATCTATAAGTCCATAGTAGAAGAAAGTGTATGACAGCTGCATCTTACCGGTACCCACCTACGGGGCAGAAACTTGGAGGCTCAGTAAGAGGGTTCAACTTAAATTGAGGACGATTCAGCGCGCAATGAAACCGAAGATGATAGGTGTAACATTAAGGGGCAAGAAGAGAGCGGAGTGGGTCGGGGAACAAACACGTGTTAAGGACATATCAGTAGAAATTAAGAAGGAATGGACGGGGCAGGTCATGTAATGCGAAGGCAAGATAACCGTTGGTCATTAAGGCTAACAGAGTGGATCCCTAGAGAAGGCAAAGCGTGGCAGGGGGCAGCAGAAAGTTAGATGGGCAGATGAGATCAAGAAGTTTGCGGTGATAAATTGGATGCATTAAGCACAGAACTAGGATAATTGAAGATCCATGGGGGAGGCCTTTGCCCAGCAGTGGGCGTAGATAGGCTGATGATGATGACGGTGAAGTCTGGGATTCAGCTGTGTGTGTGCTGCTCTCTTGAATAGCCTTGGTTGTCAGTCACATGGTTCTTCAGCCATGTCAGAGTAGCAGGCTTCGGTTTTACAGGTTGTAATGGAGGAGAGAATGTGTAGCCAGGTTCCACGCCTAGCCTGACTGCAAGGCGGGTGGTCACCACAGATGAACTCATTCTTCATTCCGACATGCCTCGCAATGGCACCGTTCTCGCCCTGCAGGAGCTGGAGGCGCTGAAGAACGAGCTGCTGGACTCGCTGGACACGACGGCCGCACAGCGGGAGCTGCAGAAGCAGCGTGAGCAGGAGGTGGTGGGCCTCAAGCGCTCCCTCGAGGAAGAGGCCCAGAGCCACGAGCTGCAAGTGGCCGAGCTGCGGCAGAAGCACGCCCAGGCCCTCGAGGAGCTCAACGACAACCTGGACAACCTCAAGAAGGTGCGGTTGTCCTCTACTCTTCTTTCAGCCCTGCCGTTGTGGGGAAAAAAAAAAGGGGCCACCTTTACTAATGCGAAACCTGGGGAGGGGCGAAGCAGGCAGTGTATAAGTGGCGCCTTGCCGTTTTGGCCAATGGAGATGAAACCGTTAGGGGGCAGAGGGATACAGCTTTGCTGCAAAAGTCTCGTATCTTTGAAGCACGAAGCTCTCTAGCGCGAGGCATAAATGAGTGTCCTGGTGTTTTAGCACCGTGGCTACATGAGACGGCGATTACGACGACACGCGACGCTAACAGCGCCAGCCCCTAAGGGGCTTCGCTCCTAATAGATGTTGGCTTCTAAGGGCAGCCTAGCCGGCTTTTGGTGTGTTAACCACATAAGCTGCCGTATCCACGGCGGCCCAGCCAGGTTCGCCAGTATGAGAACATGGTAGAAGTAGTGCCGCAGCACAGACAGTAATTTGGGATCTTCCGAAGCACGTGAGCATAAAGCTCAAAGGCGTTCGCAAATCACGCCATCTGGTTGTGATGATCCAAAGTGGCACAAACTGCTCACAACAGACAGCCCACCCGAAATGTGCCTTGTCTGTTTAGCCTGCTGCCTTCTACAGATCTCTCCAGACCTTATCTCTGATCTGAGTCATCTCGCACGCGGATGTTCGCGTATCCCAGCTAGCATGCAAGCGCGTGGTGCAGTGCTGCCATCTCTTGGGGCATTGGTGAACTGGCGGCGTTGCCCGACAACTTGTACTCCGCTCATCGCACCTCATCCCCAAGCATGCTGCGAATTGGGATCGCGGGTGTTCACAATTCCCACGCTGGCCAGTTCTTAATGAAGCCCCCTTAACCCTTTTTTCCAGGCCAAGGCGACGCTGGAGAAGCAGAAGGGCAACCTGGAGGCGGAGAACGTGGACATGGCCAACGAGATCAAGGCCCTGAGCTCTGCGCGCCAGGAGTCGGACCGGCGCCGCAAGGCTCTCGAGTTCCAGCTCCAGGAGCTGTCCGTCAAGCTGGCCGAGCTGGAGCGGTCCCGGAGTGACGCCACGGAGCGCTGCCAGCGGCTCCAGCAGGACTTCGACCAGGCCAGCGGGGCGCTGGAAGACCTCGAGTCTCGCTCCTCTCAGGCCATCAAGAGTTCACAGCAGCTCGAGACTCAGCTCGCCGAGGCACAGGTGAGAGAGCTCAGCCTGTCTTTCATTTGGTTCATTTATTTGGGCTTGTTCGCTGTTCCACGATAGTCTTTTTTTTCTTGTCCCAAGGATTTCACCTTTCCCCTCAAGTTCGTTCACTCCTCCACAATGAGTTTTTATTATCAGCTGTGGGGCTGTTTTCACAGGTAACTGACCAAGGCCTTGATCTTTCCCCTCTGGTATTCAAGTTTGTTCACTTTTCCTTGATAGACTGATTATTTGTCCCAAGGCCTTTACTTGTCTCCTCTGGTATTCAAGTTTCTTCACGTCATTTCTCCAAAGACCCCGTGCCTTCCCGTCTGCTATTCAAGTTCATTCTCTCTTCACGATACTAGATTATTTCTCCAGGACCTTGACCTTATCCTTCCACTTTACAAACATGGTGTGCCCCAAGGCCTCGACCTATGCCCTCTGCTGTTCAAGTTCATTCCCTCTTCCACAACAGATTACCAACATGGTGTGCCCCAAGGCTTCGCGCTTTTTCCCGCTGCTGTTCAATTTTGTTCACTCTTCCATGATGTGTCCCGAGGCTTTGACCTTTCCCCTTTGCTATTCAAGTTTGTTCACTGTTCTACTTGTCCCATGGCCTTGACATTTCCCCTCTGCTAATCGCAGTTTGTTCCCTCTTCCAGTCTAGGTTACCAACATGGTGTGCCCCAAGGCTTCACCCTTTTCTCTACTATTGAATTTCGTTTGCTCTTCCATGACAGATCATTTGACCTCTCTCTTCCCTCTTCTTCCAATGATGCAGGAGCTCCTGCAGGAGGAGACCAAGCAGAAGCTGGCGCTGAGCTCGCGGCTGCGGCAGCTGGAACAGGAGCGCACGGCGCTGCAGGAGCAGCTGGACGAGGAGGAGGAGGGAAAGCGCAACTCGGAGAAGCAGATGGCGGCCCTGCAGCAGCAGCTGGCCGAGGCCAAGAAGAAGGCGGAAGAGGAAGGCGAGCTGTTGGCGCAGGCGGAGGATGGCCGCAAGCGGCACCAGAAGGAGTCCGAGGCCCTCCAGCGGCAGCTGCAGGAGCTGCAGGCGCTCAACGACAAGCTCGACAAGTCCAAGCGCAAGCTCCAGGCCGAGGTCGAGGACGTCACCGTCGAGCTCGAGAACCAACGTGCCAAGGTGGGCACCATGGGAGGGAAGGAGGGAGGGCTGTTGGAGGCTGGGGGCTTTGTTCACCGGAGATTCACAACAGCCTGCATCATAATCAGCACTGCTTGTGATGTTGACTAAACCTGATAATTCTGTTCTAAATTTCCATACTTTATAGAATTCTGTATTCTATAAATATAGAATTCTATATTCTAATTTACGTTCTGTAGACTCTGCATATCTATGGAAACATCTGCAAGGAGTGATGAAATCTATGACTACGGGGGAATAAATTGTAGGTGGAGGTCTGTACTTTGTTCAGCACAGCTTAGCAACAATCGGCATCGTATTGATCAACATTACATGTAATGTGTGTTAAACCCGAACATTGTCAGGGTCTATCGCTGCTTCTATCTGGACTAATGAAAGTGTGAAAAAAATTCACGGACGCTTGCACCCTCGTGCAAGACTCAAATTGCGAAGCTGCTGTTGGTGATCATTGAGACACAAAATTGAGTTTTAGTATCGTGGTGTCGTGGTTGACGCCTGCAGCATGGCATTTCAATGACCTTATGTTGACCAAGGCCAGAGTGAGCTCGTTGTTTTGGTTGACGTTTTCGTAAGCCACTCTGCAAGTGGGACTTATCTCTAGCGGATTCTTTGCATGCCGAGCCTCTGGAAGTGCGGCCTCTTCCTTGGCCGTGCGAATTGTTTGCGGCCAGGCCTAGTGGAGTCCATGGTCACCTACAGTAGCTTCAACATTCAAGTCGTGGCTCTTCTACAGTACAGAGCTCGTGCGCGCGACGACACGAGGACAAACGTACGAGGGGCGTAAGCTCTGACGTGTCTTTCTCGTTCCGAGCAAGTGTTACCACAATACATCGAACGCTGGAGTTTTTTGTGGCCACTATTGGCCAATCTCTCTAAGTGGGTGTGCTTAGGTTGAGCTCGAGGCACGTGTGCACGAGCGTTCGGAATTTTCTTGGTATCTTTAAACCTGTGAACACCATACGCAAACAATTTGCTCAACAGCTTCGCTGTTAAAAAATTGTAGGTGGCTTGTGCTGCACTAGAACTCAGCGGGAAATTAGAACCCACGAAATGGAGGGAGGCACGACAAAGCTTAAACCGGCTGCGTAGAGCTCTAATGGCCGATTGTTGCTTGTTTAGCGAAAGACCGCTTGTCCAGACGGCCCTTTGGATCGGAGCAGTCCCTCCTAACTTGTTTTTTTGGCGTGCCATTTCTACATTCGAGATGATACTGGTAATAGAAGAAAGTGACACCGGGGCTCTTTTAACCAGTCCCAAACTCGCTGCGAACTATTCAACATGCAATCCAGTATTTGTTTTTCCTGTGTGGCGAGAGTTGCTTTAGCTACCTGCAGATTATCCGTGTGAGTCCGTGACTATGCAGAAGCGTCACTTGAGTTCTTTTCTTCTTTTCATCCCGGACTAGGTGTCGGAGCTGGAGAAGAAGCAGCGCAAGTTTGACCAGCTCCTGGCGGAGGAGAAGGCGGTGTCGGAGCGTCTGGCGGCGGAGCGGGACACGGCGGAGCGCGAGTGGCGTGAGAAGGAGACGCGCATCCTGGCCCTCACCCGGGACCTGGAGGAGCGCCAGGATGCCCAGGAGGAGCTCGAGCGCTCGCGCAAGCAGCTCCAGACGGAGCTTGATGACCTCGTCAACTCCCAGGGCACTGCCGACCGGAACGTGAGTCATGCTGTCATTTCCATTTTTCTCGTGCGAGATTGATTTGATTGTAGGGTTTAGCGCGCCGACGTAACGCAGGCGAAGAGGCGCGCCGTAGTGGAGGGCTCCTGGTTACGTTTGACCACCTGGGAATGTTTAATGTGCGCCGGAATTTCGTACACACATGGGTGTTTTTGCTTTTCACACGAGATTACCAGCATGGTGTGCCTCAAGGCCTCTACCTTTCCCCTCTGCTGTTCAAGTTCATTCTCTTTTCACGATACTGCGATGGCTCAGTGGGAAGTCATTGTGTGGCTAGCCCAAGGCTACAGGTTTTATTCCCGGCTGCGGCAGCTGCCTGTGAGGTAGAGCTGGAAAGCAAGAACACCCGTGTGTCGAGATTTCGGCGCACGTTAAAGATCTCCAGGTTCTTGGCACACTTCTTAGTCCAAGAGTAGCTTCGGCATGTTAAACCCCCAAAATTTGAATTGCATTCATATCAAATGGCCTTTGAAAGGTCAACTGTAGGACATTTTAAATTTCGAAGGCCATTTAAATTGATTATGATTTCAAATGTCGTGTAGCTGGGGTATTGCGCCGTCAGAGAGTATCAAACTGATACCGTTCTTTGATCTACTGTGTGTTTCAGCTGTGTGTGTAATTTATTTTTGCATCCACCTCCCAAAAAAGGTGAAAAATTTTTAATGTAGTTAAGCTTTTAGGGATGCTGCAACTTCACTCATCACACGAGGACAGCTTGTCACATCCAGTTGGCAGTGTTCTGTATGCACTCACATACGAGCTGTTCATCCAAGGGAACACAGGATGTGTCGCTTGTTCACTGTCACGGCTGGTCACTGTCAAGGTCACGGCTAACAGTGCTTGGTATTCATCCTGCCCCTCCCCCTCCCTCTTCCTCCCATCCATAAATATTTTTTTTTAATGCTGCATCATGGACACAGACTCCATTACGATTCTTGATGTTCGGGTCGAAGATAACGGTGCTCATAAGACGTTTGTCCCCGCCTTGGCAGGTGCATGAGCTGGAGAAGGCCAAGCGTTCGCTGGAGAACCAGCTGGCGGCGCAGAAGACACGGCTGGAGGAGCTCGAGGACGAGCTGCAGCTGGCCGAGGATGCCAAGCTGCGCCTGGACGTCACCCTGCAGGCGCTCAAGGCGCAGCACGAGCGCGACCTGCAGGCGCGTGACGAGCAGGCAGAGGAGAAGCGGCGGGCACTCGCCAAGCAGGTACTGTCGTCGTTCGGCCCTCTTCTTTTTTCTCTTTTGGCCGCGCTTAGATTGATAAGCGCAAGGTTGTTGTTATTTTTGAAGTCTTGGCTCTGCCAGTTTTCGTTAAGCCTAGTTTTTAGGCTTAGCAGTAACTGTTATGCCTAAGCAGGAGTACATCTTCTTGCGGGCTATCTTTACAGTCCTGACTCTGCCAGTTTTCGTTAGGCCAATTTCTTAGGCCTAGCAGTACTCGTTATGCCGAACACCTTCGGCTGCCTGCGCAGGAATACACTTTTCTTTTGTGGACCATCTTGGTTTGGCTCATTTCTTTGTTATGTTCTCAAGCTGATATCGGTAAGGGCAAGTTTCGTTTAGTCTTAATTCTGCCAGTTTTGCGTTAGGCCTAGTTCGTAGGCCTAACACCTTAGGCTGCCCACACAGGAATGCATTGTTTCTTGCGGACCATCAGGGTTTGCCCATTTCTTTGTTCTCTCTTTTGGTTATGGGTGGCTGGTCGGGCTGGGATCGGTAAGGGAAAGTTTTGTTTACAGTTTTTCGTTAGGCCTAGTGCTGGCTGCTAGGCCTAGCACCTTAAACTGTCCACATGGGAGCACATTGGCTCTTGCATACCTTCCCAGTTTGGCTCATTTCTTTATTTTTACCTCTCCCTCATAGTTGTGGTCAGGTGGCCACACTCGAATAGATAGGCACTTGGATCGTGGGCTAAACCTTCGTGTGGGTTGCAAATGCAGCCAATGCTTACAGAGCTAGGCTATTTGCAGTTACAACAGTTAGCAATGGCACTTTTGTATCGAGATAGGTACAACAAAAGCTCTCTCCGCTGTTCACTGTTGTAACACTCTGGGCAATTGCATCGAGCACACTTGGCAGGAGTGACGATTTATAGGAGCCCAGAAAGCGGGTAATTGCAGCCTTTCCGTTAAACTGGAGTGTGTGGTTGTGGTCGGTGGTGACTTGAGTGGCCTGTCCTTCTCTTTGCGAAGGTCCGTGACCTGGAATCGGAGCTGGACGACGAGCGGAAGCAGCGGTCAGCGGCCCTGACGCTCCGCAAGAAGCTGGAGGCCGACATCCAGGAGGCGGACCGGCAGATGGACTCGCTCAGCAAGGCCAAGGAGGAGGCCGTGCGGCAGCTCAAGAGGCTACAGGTGAGGGAAGGGGGAAGAGGAGGCATAACGGATTGTTCAATACAAGGGGCGCCACAAAGACAGACTACAAATTCGGTTCATTCAGAACACCGCTTTGACCCCATAACAATGATGCCAGTATAGTGAAAATATCAAACGAACAATCAAGATAATAAAAATCGAGATTTGGCTCCAGACTCCACTCCACTGTGGGCTTCACTGGACTTCTTATGCAACTCTGCACCCTGCTCTACACTCCACTTCGCACTCGACGTCGCACTCACCTTTGAACTCAATTCTACACTCTAAAACTCGTACTCAACCACACACGCAACCCTTCAACATCACACTCAACTTCACACACAACTCTGAACTCGATGTCACTCATCTCCGTGCACAACGTTGTACTCGACTGTCACACTCGGCGTCGCACTCAAACTTCGCACTCAACCGTCGCACTCAACTGCGCACCTTCCCTCACCACGGTGATTGCAGGCGCAGGCCAAGGACTGGCAGCGAGAGGCCGAGGAGTCGAGGGCCTCGCGGGACGAGCTGCTGACGCAGGCCAAGGAGGCCGAGAAGCGCGCCAAGGCCGTCGAGGCCGAGCTCGCCCAGCTCCAAGAGGACCTCGCAGCGTCTGAGCGCGCTCGCCGTGCCGCCGAGGCCGAGCGAGACGAGCTGCAGGACGAGATCTCCGGCACTGCCGCCAAAGGGTGCGTCTTGGCTCCTCCCCTTTCTAATCCTAACCTAAGGGCTTCAAGGGCTCCCTAACCTTGCCTCCAATTCCTTGCCTCGAAGGAATTGGAGGCAAGGGCATCACAAAGGCCTGCCCGGTTTCGAAATGATATGGCAATAATTATAAACCGACACCCCACCATGAAAGTTCGTAAAAACGAGGTAGGGTGTTTCAGCTTCCGTGCGGGAGCAGAAATGTCTTGGTTTTAATAAACTGTCATGTTCGATGTCAATTTCTAATTATTGTTACACTTTGGAGTTTCCCTTGTTATATGGGGGGCAAGTTATGGGGGGGGGGGGAAGCTGTGGAAGTTACTTGCTTAGTCACAGGTTGAGTGTGTTGGCGCTTGGCGCTTGTTGTAAACCTGCTGAGTTGATTTTTGCGCCAGTTGGATGAGTTTGGATTGCAGCGATTGAGTAAAGGTACGCCCTCACTTGCGGCGCCGCACACGTGCAGCGCTGCGCGCGCAAAAATGCGCGCCACAAAACGCTCTTTCGCGGCAAGATTCCTCTGCCGCTCAAGGATAGGTCTTGGGCCCATTTTTGTGGCAGGGCGCTTTGCGCCAAACTCGATGAGCCCATCAGCGCCCGGGTCACATGAGTTGCGAGGTCAGTGCTCTCTTTCGGGAGCTTGGCTGGTGTGGAGAGGGGTAAGTGCGCAGACCCATTCTTCTCTGCTCCCCCGTCAGAGAGGGCGAGGACCGGTTTGGACTGCCGCCGCCGCCGCTTTTACGTGCGCGCGCTCCCAGTAGTGTGGCCTTCAAAAAGCGGCGGCGTTTCTGAGCGCATGGCGCTGCGCGAGATTACTGCCGCAAGTGAGGACGTACCTTATGATTTGCACACGTCTAGCTATGCAATGCATTCAGCTTATTCACTTAAATGTACGTCTAAAGCTTGTTTGAGTGTCCCTTTAAGAGCTCAGTTATGTGTCCCTCCAAAGTGAGTGCAGGGGGTTCGTAAAGATGCGAGATGAGTATTTCAAGCTCTTTTTTTCTTTTCTGAGGACTTGTTAATAAAGAGGTCTAAGGATCACGACCGACCTCGCATGGTCTTATCGAAAGCGCTTGAATCGATCTATCGCATTCAGGGCTGATCCAAATGTTGCTGGGTTTGATCTGAGCTTTAATTTGTGCCGTTTTTTTTTTTTTTTCTCCCTGCTTTGGTTAGGAACTGTATTCCTCATTTAAGGCCCCTGTCATGCGGCGGCGATAGTGTGGTGTTGACAGGGAGGGGTGTTTCATGTTTTTGGCTCGAACGCAGGTCCCTCCTGCTTGAGGACAAGCGCAAGCTCGAGGCCAAGATGCACGCCATGGAGGAGGAGCTGGAGGAAGAGCAGAGCAACGGCGAGATCCTCTCGGACAAGATACGCAAGGCACAGGCTCAGGTACGTGGACAACGGGGTTCTTACGGTTGCCCATCTCTTGACAAACCACTGTGATTAAGGGGGGACACTGCTCTTGAAACAGCTTCTCTAATTTTTTAATGAACTCTGGGAATCTTGTCAGTCTTGCTGCTTTTTCCCCCCACTGATTTCAAATATGCCATTATTTTTTGAGCGATCCAATTAGTTACCAAGATAATTCGAGACAATTAGCCAGTTTTTGGAGGAGCAATAGACAAAGAGTTACATTCTTAGCAGCTCTCGGTGAACGTGGAGCTCGGACATTTCAAGCGGGTGTTTTGCCATTTCAAGGGCCTTCGCAGGGACTCATCGCCGCCGACTTGTCTCTGTTTATTCAAACTCGGTAACTCTTCTGTATGGAATCAAACAATACTGTGGAGTTTCGAGGTTGCCTCCAATGCCCTCTCTCCTTGGTGGTATTCCAGGCGGACCAGCTGGCGGCGGATTTGGCGGCGGAGCGGTCGTCGACCCAGCGCCTGGAGAACAACGCGCTGGTGGCCGAGCGTCAGACCAAGGAGCTCCGGGCCAAGCTGCAGGAGGTGGAGTCTGCGTGCAAGGCCAAGCTGCGCGCAGGCCACCTCGCAGCTCGAGGGACGGCTCTCCCAGGTCGAGGAGCAGCTTGACCAAGCCGAGCAGTGAGTATCCCCTCTCTCTCTCTCTCTCTCTCTCTCTCTCTCTCTCTCTCTCTCTCTCTTTTCTCCCCTCTCTTCCCTCTCTCTCTCCTCTCCTATCACTCTTTTTCTTCTCTGTTCTCCCTCTCTTCTTCCTCTCTCTCGTCTCCCCTCCTCTCCTCTTCCTCTCAATAACCCCCTTTTTCCCCCCCTTGGTTCTTGGAATCTTGGCCCTGTACCCCAAACGGGGTTCTTTTCTTTTGGCCGGGGACCCTTTTTGGGGGAAAACGGGGAAAAGGCGGGACAGTCTTCGGTGCACTTAAAGTCCCCCTTCAAAACTTCCCCCTCCCTACGCCCCTCGTCGCCTTTTCTCCGGTCGTCCCTCTAATCTCCTCCTCCCTCCCTTCTCCTCTCTATCTTCTCTCTCTCGCCATTGTGACATTGTCGGTGGGAATAGTGTCCTTCGCGATCTCTTAGTCGTTGATCTTCTGGCAAAGCCGGGCTGATTGTCGCTCGATGGCGGAATTGCGGCGATTTGTTAGGCGGATCGGAGAGGCGGGGACACTCATCTCGCCGTTCACTTGATGGGGCCATGCAGACAAACTACAGCCTTGTTCAGTTTGAAAGAACCAGCCCTTGGTCAGCATTCAGGCGAAACTTAAAAACATATTTATGTGTGTGTAGCGCCAACAGCTTCTTGTGAAGGAGACATTGTCAACGACGGTTTTCTCTGCGAAACAGGCAAAGCCGTGATGGGGCCCTGCTGCGTTGAAGTTGACTGCAACCTGAGAAGACGTCACATTGGGGTCTTTTTTGGGGTTAAAGTGTTTGATCTGATAGGTGTTACACTAATAGGTGTTACACTTGTGTTGCACCAGCATAAGGTGTATAACCCTGATGGCATTACACTGGCATTGTATAGGTGTTACACGCATATATAACATTACACTAATGTAATGTAATCTACTTAGGTCAAGTTGTGACCGCGGATCCCAACCATGAGGCATCGATAATTAGAAGGATAAGAATGGGGTGGAGGCATTCGGCAGCTATTATCAGCTAAATGAATGGCAGCCTAACCATTGTCCCTGAAGAAGAAAGTGTATGACAGCTGCATCCTACCGGTACTCGCCTACGGGGCAGAAACTTGGAGGCTCACTAAGAGGGTTCAACTTACATTGAGGACGATTCAGCGAGCAATGGAACGGAAGATGGTAGGTGTAACGCTAAGGAACAAGAAGAGGGCGGAACGGGTCAGGGAGCAAATGCGTGGTCAGGACATATTAGTAGAAATTGAGAGGCAGAAATGGGTGTGGGCAGGATACGTAAGGCAAAGGCAAGATTGGTCATTAAAAGTAACAGTGGATCCCTAGGGAAGGCAAGCGTGGCAGGGGGTGGCAGAAAGTTAGATGGGCAGGTGAGATCAAGAAGTTTGCGGGAATAAATTGGTCGCACTTAGCACAGGACCGGGATAATTGGAGATCTATAGGAGAGGCCTTTGCCCTGCAGTGGGCGTAGACAGGCTGCTGCTGATGATGATAAAACATCAATCACATTAGGATCTTTTTTGGGGTTAAAGTGTTTGATCTGGAGGCCTACCTACCATTGTGAGTTGGCAGCTTGAAGACTCGGCCGAGTTTGTCACTTTGAGCATTTCAAAACGCTTGGAGGGAGCAAGCGGCCCGGCAGCGTGATGCGTTGTCAGACATTTGCGTAGGCAGTGAATGATGAGTCCTCCCTTTCGTCTGCTTGTGCAGGGAGAAGCAGGCTGCCATGCGGACCATCCGGAAGCTGGAGAAGCGCCTCAAGGAGTCCATGATGCAAGTGGAAGACGAGCGGAGGCACGCCGACCAGTTCAAGGAGCAGGTACGTGCACTGCCTGGCGCTTGTTACACTGGTGGTGCACTGGCAATTACACTGGTGTTACACTGGCATTATACTGGTTTTACACTTGTGTTACACTAGTCGTAATGTGTGGAACCCCATGGCATTACACTGGCCTTGTATAGGTGTTGCACTAATGTAGCACTGGTGTTACACTTGTGTTACACCAGCATAAGGTGTGGAACAGTTGTCTAATGAATTGCCACTTGCGCTTTGTGTTTATTCGAAGACCCAAGTGACAACTGGAATGTTGAACTATGGCTTGGTGGATGTGGTATTGGCTGAAAAATCCCGTTTCCGCTCCCCTGTTGACCACAGGGCGAGAAGACCAACAACCGGATGAAGAACCTGAAGCGGCAGTTGGATGAGGTTGAGGAGGAGTGCTCCAGGGAGAAGGCTCAGCGGCGCAAGCTCCAGCGCGAGCTCGAGGAGGTGCTCGAGTCCAACGAGAAGCTCCAGAGCGACCTCAACGCTGCCCGCAGCAAGCTCCGGTGAGCCGCACTCCTATTACTGCATGCACTCGCTTCTCTTCTCGACCGAGTGTGTGTGCTTTGGCAGACTTCAGCGTGGAATGCATTCTACAGGGTGGCTTGGTTGCTGTAAAGCATCCATCTCTTGCAGCGGTCATTTTGCTGAAAACCATGCTTGTGTTTGGTTTACTTGTTTGTAGGGGTGTGCGAATACTCGAATAAGAATCGAATAGTACCCACCCCCCAAATGCGTATCGCGCCCGCCCAGAATTCCTGGAGTACCGCTGATGCGAGTTGAAAAGTGTGTTCTCCGGGTTGGAAAAAAAAAAAAAAAAAGAAAAGTCGTGTTTCTGGAACTTGCGAAGTAGCTTCTGGTTTTGCACAGAAACATATAAAAAGTCGAAGCCTGTATATAAAAAAAAAGTAAATCGATATTTAATTTGATATTCGGCTTTTTTTCTGAATTCGATTCGATTCAAAAGTTACTATTCGGCATTCGCGCACTCCTCCTTGTTTGCTTTGTTGCTGAAGTGTGGCTGCACAAGGCTGTGTTATCTATTTTTGAAGTGAAGTGTGCATTTCCTTTTCTTTTTTTTGTGTGTGTGCTGCGCAGCCTGTCTTATTTGCATATAAGCAGCGTCTTTCTTCAATAAAATCGTGTTAGAAATTCGGCACTATGTTATGTGCACGCGTTTCTCCTTCCACCCTGTTTTAGCGCCGAGTAATTTTTAAGCCCGATTCAATAGCCTGTGAGGAGAACACCCATATTTGTCTATGAAGTTGGTTCCGGTGGTACCAGATTCAGCTAACCATGGTGTATGTGACTCGCAGGAGAACCGGTGCCGCGACCGGCGGTTCGACGAGCCGGATGTTCAAGCGGGGATCGGTTCCCGGTGCCTCCGGCGACGACAGCCCCATTTCTCTGCCCGAGGAATCGTTGACGGAAGACGGTCAGCCCTAAATGCTGCCGCTCGGAGTAAAAATCGGATGTCACTCCGCCTTGCCAAACAATCTTCAACAAGATGTCTTTTTTTTTTTCTTCTGAGACTCCCCTGATTGTCACTATGCAGGACCTTGTTAGGCGGTAGAAGAAATTGTGCCTTGTTTGCTTTACGGTCGCGCGGAGGCGGATTCTTAGCCCCACGCTAAGCCCACGTCGTAGCCGCTCGCGAATACTATAAGGTTTTTGTGTCTTTTTGTCCTTTTCTATCAAATGCAATTTTTCGTGCCCTACTGGGCACGTGATTAACGGAGCAACATTCCTGTCTGGGCTGCAGCGGCGCTTACAATCGCGGCGTCGCATCGTTGGCCTTCCTGCCTGCTAACAATGCGCTCGCTAACGAGGGCGGATTTTTTAAAAAGTTTTTTCTAATATCGAATACTGCCTTTTTGTAAACGTCGAGACGATTTCTTCGCTTCTGCGTCGTTCAGCACCGACGGTGCTTACGTAATAACAATAACAAAGGGCACCTGTGAAACAATGCATCTCCCTTTTTCCCCCATTGTATCCTGTTTGCGGTTGTGCCAGTGGGTTTGCCATGAAAGGGGGCAGTTTTTTTTTTTTTCCAATCGTGCATTGTGCCGACACAGTCAAACGGTGACGAATTCGTTTAACCTTTTCTCTAACGACGCTCCTGTTCTTGCGCGCGTGATTATGTGTAATGCTTTTGAGATTTCAACACCTTTTCTCTGTTGAACTGTTTTTGTTGAGTCTTTCGATGTGACGTAAAAAAAGTGCATTTTTTCGACTTGCGGAAGGGGCGAGAGGTGTTGTTGGAAGATTAACTGGCCCGTTGTCGCAGGGGGAAAGCAGATCGCTGCGAGTGTAACTGGCCCATTTTTCGAGGCTAGTGTAACTTGTTGCAAGGTGTAAAACTGCTCCGTTGCGAGATAAACTAGCCCGATGACAGGGGGGGAGGAGTGAAAGGTGAATTTATACCAGTGCGTGGTGACCTTGTGTGTGCGTGTGAATAAATTGTGTGTGTGCGTTAATAAAATCGTGTTCTCGGGGGACGTACGATGCCTTCCGAAGTGTTCCGGAGGCGACGACGTTACCTTTTACGGTGCTCCGTTGGTGGCTCTGGCTACCAGAGTTGTCCAATCCACATTGCAATCCCTTTTGTATGCGTGCTAGTAACCCTATTCCCGTTTGAAGAAAAGAAAAAGCATCGCACGATTTTGTGAAGCTCGTTTTTTTGTACAAAACTGCAGTCTCTTGTCGTATAGAAATGGAAGAAACGAATTACGGCACGTACTAGCCACTACGTCATGAATGCCTCTGAACAAGAAGCTTGGGATTCTTTTTTTTTTTTTTATAGGGTATGTGTCGTAGGCCTTGAGAGCAGTTGCGCAAAACGCTCACAGGGTCTTTTTTTTTTTGGCTGTGAAGTTATTTTTGTATCTTGAATTGTTATACTTTAATATTGCATCAATAAATGCGTCAAATTATTTGGAACGCTATTGTGGCTCCTTTCTTCGTCTTGTATTTCGCCTGACTGTCTTTGAAGAATGCCTATTGATGTTTGGGCTAAATTTTGTTGGCTGGCAGTTAACCAAATTAAGGGGCCTTGCGGTTTATTATCTGTGTTCAAGTTAATGACACCAAAAGGGACCAGGGGAGATTTGAATGCAAATCTAGGCATGGTTTTTGTGTACTCTGATGCCTTGTAAGTCTTGTGAGAAGTGCAGGTGGCCCAGTGGCATTGCGACAGCGCTTTATTTTTTTTGTGTCCCAGCAAACTTGGGATACTTTTGGATATCTGGCAAACTTTTTTTTGGATTTTAGCTTAATGTTCGCAAATTATGTGAGAACGTGCTAAATATACAAGTTCTTGGTCCGCCTGTCTCTTCAGACCACCTACTAGGCCGGCTTTTACCCGTAGCCCGATTATACGATGCTTTCTCATGGTCCCTTGAACATCGTATTATCGGGGTTCTACTGTAATACGTAATGGTATGCGTTTTTAAATTCTAGGTGGTTTGCCACCTTTGGGTATTCACAAAGTGAGGAAGTATGTGCTAGTGTATGCATTACGTGATGTACATGTTGCTTTGCATTTAAAGTGACCCAGCTGGAATGTCTTTATTAAATGCGACTGCATCTCATTCACCCGCCTTGTCCCTGCATCCGGCGTCGTCGGCGTCCGCCCCTCCCCCATTCACCTCGCCGCGCCAGCTGCGCTCTCCGCCGCTCGCCCCCTCTCCTCTATGATAGTGAACACTTGCGAGGGGCATTGGATTGGATTTGGATTGGATTAAAGTGGATTGTGTTGCGTCATAGCCGCGGCAGACGCACTGGCGCGTCCCCTCACCGCTATGCGCGCTATAAAACGCAGTTCCTGCGCCACTCCGCTCCATCGATCCAGCGCCGTTCCTCCGCTGTCCAACGCTGCAACGTGAACCCCCTATGCGTCGCATCTACACAGGGGTTCCCGCGAGGGGAGGTGGGAGTTTTTTTTTCACAATAAATTCCCTCCTGCAAGGCCCTTTTGTGATAGTGTATCATTGATAAGGATACACTATCGCAAGTGCGTTATAAGGAGCATTGATAAAAAATGGTATATAACTGTGGAAGGTACGCAATACGTTCACAAAAATCACTACTATTTTGCTAGGCATTGCAGATTTAAGTACATTAGTGCACCAAGATGCACCTAAACGTGATTAAATTTTGTGTACGGCAGTTCGCTTACAACTTTCGGTGCCTGGGACAGGTTCGCTCGAAGTTACTCTTCGCATAACCTCTAGCATGAGTGGGAACTAATTCACCCTACGAAAGAAATTGTTCAATTGCACAGTTTAAAAATAGTTTATGAGAGCAGCAGTTTCGTCGGGGGTTTGTTCATTTATTCAGTGAAGAAAAAGTTGCACGAATGTTTATAATTTGTGTGTACAAGCATTTTATTTTGGCTGTCCAACTTTTGGAGAAGCTGTGACAGTGTAGAGCTATTGGTGCAGAGCTTGCCAGCAAAAATAAAACGAATATAATGCTGAGGTCCAAGTAATCGTCAAGGATTTAGTGCATGACCTTTTCATTCGGCCTTCTGTGATGGTCATGACTCGAGTCAACCATCACAAGTCACAACCATCACAACAAAACAAACAAATTTTTTCAAGCAAACAGGAAGTTCAACTGCAATCATGGTGTTAAACATTGAGTTAGTAACCTTGTAATCACTCTCATTGAGGAAAGTGCTATGTGGTTAATTTTTAAAATGTGATGCCTAATACTGCAGCGGTAACACCAAAGCAAAGTGAAGTGTGGTTTTAAGCTACTTTGAGCAGTTTCTGCATGGTGAAATAATGCGTGCCCACGTCAAACCAATGTTTGAAAGCTAATGTCAACATTGGGACGCAGTAATACTATCTGTTGAAACCTTTTTCCAACATGATAGAAGGCCTACCAGACATGTCAGTTTCATTAAAGGAGCCATGAAGAGAAAATACAACTTCGTGTAATTTGAAAGAACTAGAATTCAGTATCTCACTCAGCTCCATTACAGCCCCAAAAGATGTTTTTTTAAAGAAAAAAAAAAGGCAAGAAGTATTTAAAAACTTTCAAATTTTGCGCCACAGTGACGCGTTATGAGCAAGAATGACGTCATACGGGCCAACAATAAAACATAATTTTCAGCGCGTTAACTGCACGTTAGCATTCAAGCAATGCGGTCAAATGGAACTAGAGGCCCCATTACAGACGTCCAGTCATGTTTCGTCGCGACAGGTCAGTTAGGCGGCCGCCAATCGCACAAACAAGGTTCCGTGGCGTCGTAGAAAAGTTGCGGGAAATTGGCGAGGCGGTCGCGGCTGCTTCACACGTTTTCTTTAATATCTCCGTTATTTGTTCGAAGATTGTGATGATATTGGTATCACTGTTATCGGGACTAAGCAGTTTTTCCAATAAACCCAACTTTTATTTTGTCTTCATGGCTCCTTTAAGGTGTGTCACCACCTTTTAAGGCACCTGGCAACAACTATTTCCATCAAGACTGTTTTAAGGCACTTCTTGGCATTCAAACTGTGAAAAATGAAGGAAGCTCTCACTAATGCTCAAGACTTGAAGGTAGCGAAGTTGTACGCAACCATCATGAAGGTTTAGCCTACGATTGCAGCCGATTTGCTGCTTCTTCGCTGCCGCAATGACCTTTAGTCCATCATTGTTGCTATACGTGTGAGCTGGTGGTGGTGGTGGTAAAAACATCTTGAGCTATCAAGTGTAGGGGAAAGGGATGTGGCCAGCTGCCTTAATTTTTTTGGAAGTGATAATCGTTGGAGGTTCATTGAACACTGTACCGCATTGCAGTGACTTGTAAGCGAGATGTGGGTCATTTTTCAGCTTAGAAACCGGTTACATTTCGGGGAACATTCACAGCTTGCTGCCGCATTGAACTGTACGGCGCATAACTTGCAATGTGGGTGTTTTACTGCTTTCAGAGAGTAGCTGCACTCCAAGGAGATTGAAACTTTTGGAGGGTTCCTGTTGATGTTGGGTTTTTGAATTTGTGCAGAAATAAGTTGAAAGCAAGTGTGGACAGTGGCAATGAAGATTCCCATGGTGAGTTCGCGTTGATGCACATTCGCAGTTCTGAGGTTCATTGAACACTGTACCGCATTGCAGTGACTTGTAAGCGAGATGTGGGTCATTTTTCAGCTTAGAAACCGGTTACATTTCGGGGAACATTCACAGCTTGCTGCCGCATTGAACTGTACGGCGCATAACTTGCAATGTGGGTGTTTTACTGCTTTCAGAGAGTAGCTGCACTCCAAGGAGATTGAAACTTTTGGAGGGTTCCTGTTGATGTTGGGTTTTGAATTTGTGCAAAAATAAGTGCAGCAAGATGATGTAGGGCTTGCATCGGGGTTTGACATTAGCTAGTTACTGTAACAGGCAGGAGTGGAGCAGGCATTTGCTGTTTTTTCTCTCGTTTTTTTTTTTTTGGTGTAACAGTTACTGGCAGACTAGTTTCTGTGTCACGCAGGACGCCCTCCAAAAAAACAGTTCAGCTTGACACTACAGTTCGTGTGAGGTCGGCTCTATTCAAATATGCTCTTGCATGTTCAAGGAGATGTTAACAAATGTGTTTTCAAAGCAGCCACATTTTTATTAATTTTTTTATTAAGACAATACTGCAGGCCAGGACTAGGCCCAAGCAGGAGTGGGAAAATGATTACATAATATATCAGCCAAAAGTAATCATACAATCTTTAAAAGTGTCTCTAAGAAACATCATCAAAAATGACAGAGAGAAAATTATACACATGAAAAAGCTGCTCAGTTGATGCGTGCAGGTTTGGCGAAGTAACCACAGTGGCAGGGAGATTGTTCCATTCAGATATTGTTTGCGGGAAAAATGAATATTTATAGGTGTTTGTGCGGGCGAATAAGGGGGTAAATTTAAAAGGGCGGTATTGCCTCGTAGGCCGGGAGAAAGAGGGGTAAGGTATAATGATGGGTCAAGGCGCAGTTTGCGCTTCCAAGGATCGGCAAGAAATTTTAGTCGATTGCTTCTTCTCCGAGATTCCAGCGTTGGAATTTCATCGTTCTGCACAAGTGTGGTAGGTGAATCGTGTCTTTGATAGCGGTTATAAATGAAGCGAACAGTTTGCCTTTGAATTAGCTTGAGTTCGCCAATATCTTTTTTTGTGTGCGGATCCAACAATTTTATGTTGGGTGGCGAGTGTTTAAGTTTATGTTTTATGAGTCCCAGTTTCCTTCTAGCCGAAGCGCAAATATTATCAACATGAGTTGACCAGGATAGGTTGCCAGTAATTGTCACACTGAAGTAGTTAAAGCTACTTGTTAAGCTAACAGTGGCCGTTGTTAATTGTGTGCTGGTATTCAGGAGGATTGTTTTTGTTAGTTATACGCATGAACACTGTTTTATCGGGGTTAAGTGTCATGCTCCATAGTTTGCAGCATGTGAGCACACCATTGAGACTTTCATTTAGAGAGACCTGATAGTTCATGTTTTTAATATTTTTGAATAGCAAGCAGTCATCTGCAAATAGTGGATACTTACGTACTGGTTTATGCAAGTTGTAATATTGTTTATATAAATCAGGAACAGTAGCGGCCCGAGTACGATTCCTTGGGGAACTCCGGAAATAACAAGGAGGGCATCAGAGTGATAATCATTTAGGTCAACAAATTGTTTGTGTGCTATGCTTTCCTTTTGCAGCTTTGCGTCAGCGAGAGGTCCGCCATTTCGGCTACGCCTTCGACTACCGCCTCCAGGGGGTTCAGAAGGATGCACCATTGTCTGAAAGCATTCCAGGCGAGTGTGCACCATTTCTGGACCGACTCGTCGCCGCCGGTCACTTAGACCGGCCTCCAAACCAGCTGACTGTTACGCGGTACTTGCCTGGACAAGGTGGGTGCTTGACTTTTAAAGTGGCAGCTTTTTTAGTGGGATCGATGGCGTTCTGTTAAAAAATTAATGCATTTCCCCGGAGACCGGTTGGTTGACCAAAAAAGCTGTCACAAAATCTCTGGACACACGGTGCTTGTGTGAAACCGGGCTTCCATTATGTGTCAAAATGGTTACTTGAAAATTGCGAAAAAGAAGCGCTGATCCAGACAAGACAATAGACGCATCGATCATAAAGGAGGAGTACAATAGTATACCTTTATCTCATAAACCACGTGTGGGTACACATTTAGATCATTCGCGAATGCGTTTACTTAGTGGGTGAAAAATGGTCGCATGGGTTCATTCTTTGTTTGCGATTTGTGTCTTTGAAGGTTTAACAATCGATTGGACGCACTTTCCGCAGAGGTTGGATGCATTTATGGCTTTTGTGCTTCTCTAAACTTTCTTTGGGAAGGGTTGGTAAATTTTTTTGTCAGCTAGGGTTGTTTGAAGGTTCGAATAGTCGTTGTTTTGCTGGTTGCATGTCACCTGATAAATTCTGCCTGCAAAAACTTGTTGGAATTGGTTATGTGGGATTGGAATTGGTGCATTCCATTTTGCACAATGTTATGGCCCTAACATTTTACTCGCTAGAGATACTGACTCAAACAGTTGATGGCATATATACTGTGTGTACAATATACTACTGCAAGCAATGAATATTTTAATAATGAAAGTGGCTCGTAGCAGGTTCTAAAAAAAAAAAAAACACGCACTCATACAATCAGAATACCTGATGTGTCAGCGTTAATTTTCTGCATTTGCTTTCTAAGTGCATGTTTGTGTATTCAAGGCAACAACAAGTTTTGCCAGACAAAAAGGGATTCCAGAAAGCCCTATCCAGAGAAAAGTCCTATCCAGAGAATGCAACTCCTTTACAACTCACTTGAAGCGCCTGATCCGAGTATCTTTGACTGTTACAGCACTTTTGTCCGAGCTGTTAAAAATGCGTCTAAAGCCTGAGTGTGTTCTTTTGTGTTGTAGAATCATGTGTGAGTCAGCCGCGTAATGTTTGGTTCTATTGATGTTATTTTAATTTCTTATGCTCTTCTTTCTCTACTGTACACATCTTCCTTTCCTCTCCTTTCCTTTGTTTCTTCTGTGCACCACGCTGAAGGAGTCATGCTGTTTGTGGGAACTTATCCAAATAAATAACATAAACAAGAAAATTTGGGAGCGTTGAATGAATTCGACGTGCCAGAATAGGGGCTGTTCGAAGCTTGTGGGGAAAGACCTTCAGGGCCTTCGTCCTGCAGTTGGCGTTAGCACGCTGCCTCTGCCAGTGATTTGGACTAGGATGATCGCACTGAAAGAGCAGACAGAGTATTTTTCAAGTGCCCACCAATAAAGGCTTTGTAAGGCGGAAATCATGACACTGCTCCGACAGTCAATTCCCACATCCGCCTCCACGACTACTTTCTAGCAGGTTTCTTTGTGCAGAGTGGTGCCCATAATTTTGAGCACTGTTTCCGAGAGAAATTACCTTGCTCCCTCCAGGTACATGATTTTTATCTCTGTCTAACAAAGAACCACGTTGTTTGACTTAATTTCTGTGCGTTGGTAAACACACTGAACTCACTGTGAATTAATCTACAATCGTCGTTTGTTACCCGCGTGCGTTGACAGGGATTCCTCCGCACGTTGACAGCCACGAGTCCTTCGACAACGACATCGTCCTCCTCAGCCTGGGCTCCCCGATCGTGATGAACTTCCGGCATCCCGACGGCCGCCAGGCGGCTGCCGTCCTGCCTCCGCGCAGCGCCCTGATCCTGTCCGGCCAGAGCCGCTACGTGTGGTCTCATGGGTGAGGAGGAGATGTCCTTTTGGGGTGATGAAAATATGTACTGCGTGATCCTACAGTACGGTGTGCACAAGAAGCAAAGATTTAGGGGTAATTCCTTGAGAGAATTACGAATTGGTGGGAACAGTCTGCATGAAGGGGCTGTGGAATACGATTACAGTTAAACCTGGATGTAACGAACCTTTGTGTAAGAATTTCTGGATTTAACGAGCTTTTTCAGTTCCCCATTGCCACCCCCATAGAAGCCCATGTGCTTGCAACCTTAGTAACGAAGGAATTGCAGCAGCAACTTTGATGTAACGAACTCAGTAAGCTGATAAGTCATTGTTTTTTGCACTTTTATTGAAAGATTGACTGGAGAAATGCACGAATTTACCAATACTAGCACTACTTTGAGGAGCCATCAGCTACGAAAACCTTTATCACCAAAAACAAAATTTATGATGATGGTGATGATCAGAAGCTAGTGCCATCCCATTTGGGTAATGTTTGCACCAACGTAGCTAACGTAGCTTATGTAGCATGACACCAGGTAGCAAAAGTCACTACAGTTCAATGTTTCTTTTTTTTTTACCCATACCGGGAACTACAGTACATTTCCACGTGTGAGTGTGGTGTCGGTTTGAGACTGACGTTTTGAGGAGCTAAGACCTGCCTGTCAGTGTGTAGTCCCGTGTCTTCACTGCTATTTGTGGGATAATTGTGGTCATCAAGACATAAGCTTGTGCATCGAATTTTTTGCGGCCTGCACTCTTTCGGCTTGGCCTAGAAAATTTTGACAAAGGCTGTACATACATGCCTGCTCTCTTTTGTTTCCTTCGATTGTTCATTGGTTTAACGTTACTTGCTTTCACTTTTCTCTTTTCTTTGTTTTCAATGGGTTCACTAAATTGATGTATTAACCAACCACTCCCGCTTGGGCCGCCCATAGGCTGCAGTATTGCACACATCATGAACAAAATACTGTGAATGTACTTGAAATGATTCAGGGCCATCTTTTTTAACCAGCAATCGTGTTCCAACCATCTCAAATCTGCACAACACTGGCATTTCAAATGCATTCGAATTGCTAATCATTCGACTTGTATGAGGGACTTCGAACAGCATTGAGAATCCGCCTATTGGGCTTTTGTTAACATTCGCTTGCCTCGTTGCACTGGCACCGGGGCCGTCAAGCTCCCCATTTCACACCTCAAGACAACATTTAAAATTGGAGGCAATCTCTAGGAATGCAACCATTAGTTACCTGTACAGGTTTCGGGCATTATTTGGAGTCTTTTTTTTCTTGTAAGGGGTGAAGCCCCTTAGGGGCTGGGGCTGTTGGCGTCTCCTGTCATCGCCGTCGTTGTAATCGTCGTCTCATGTAGTCGCGGCACTAAAACACCGGGAAACTCGTTTACACCTTGCGCTAGAGAGCTTCGTGCTTCAAAGACAACAGACTTTTACAGCAAAGCTGCATGCCTCTTTCCCTACGGTTTTATCTCCGTTGGCAAAAACGCCAAGGCGCCAAGAATACACTCATACACTGCATGCTTCGCCCCTCACCTGGTGCACGTTAGTGGAGATGGCGCGGGATTTTTTTTTAGGTGCGGAGCACTTTAGGACCACACAATGTCCGTCCGTGTTCGTGCGCATAGCATGTACAATCGCAAAAAATCACACAGGCACGGCAGGATTCGAGCCTGTGTCTGGTAGGCCAGACAGAGTTAGTGTCAGTCGTTTATCCTTTGGGCTACGACCGTGAGTTAGTACCCGAGAGTCAAACGGCTTACTCCCTCGCCTGTAACGGTGCAGAGTACCTCAGGACCTCCCAATGTCCGTCCGCGTCCATGCACACCACCATCAAGTGAAAATCAAGCGAAATTCACTTGAGCCGTGAGTTGAGTTTAATTTAGGGAATAATCAAGGTGCAACTCACGGCTCAAATCGAATGACGGTCGGAGCGCAAATCGGATGTCACTCAGGCGCATTAGAGTCCCCATACTCCACACCCTTGCCATCATCCACGGAGTGGAGATGCTGCTATTGTTTTTCTCTTGTCTACCACATTAATTGTGTTCAAAAGGGGGCATTGCTGAATGGTAAAAAACTTCGAAGCTACGTAGAATTTTTTGTAAGGGATCTTTTGGAAGAAACTGTGCCGTTGCTGGAGTCCTTTCTGTGAAAGCATGCAAATTCCTGAGCGCCCGCTTGTTTCCGGCCATATGCAGGATCGCTTCGCGGAAGTTTGACGTGATTCCGAGGTCCGGTGGCAGTGGCAACGGACTGACACTCCTGGAACGGGGTGTCCGTATTTCGTATACGTTTAGGCACATACGAGATGGAAGCTGCAAATGCGGTGAGTGGCGTCAGTTGGCTTTTCAATTGCAGGGGGTTCTAGTCTCGACATGGGTAGAATGGGGACCTAAGCAAGAGACGTCGGGAGGTGAAAGCACCACTCAGTGTATTACACAGCGGAAATTCCCTCACGCGACAAACGCTGTGCGAGTTTAACGCTTAACGTAAAACCTAAGTTTCTGATGCAGCAAGATTGCGGCCTCGTTTTGACATTTCTGCGGTGGCAAATCTTCCTTGGAGAATTTTTAATGTCTTATAATATTTATTTATTTTTGTACGTACTGTCCGCGGAAATTCTGGATTTTCTGAAAAGGGGCAATGCAAGTGGTGACGATGGTAAACTGGCATACCGGTAACCACTAAACCGGCATACGAAGATAGGTTATGGTTGGGGTGGTAACGGTGGAACAAAATGAAAAACGAAATTATAAAAGAGACAGGCGGAAAACCCGCATAGTACAAATACAGGTTAGAATAAAGAAGAAAAAGTCATAGGAAATCACTATCCAGGTACAATATTTGTAATTACTGTATCAGGTTCAGAGCAGGCAACCAACAACACAAGTTACTTTCTCTATAGGTTGTTTTCAAGAATGTAATGTCTTGAAATTATTTAATCATGGGCTAGCCCCAACCGGAAAATAGATAAATAAAAAAACCACTGGAGGTCCGATTGGACCTGCCGAAAGCACCATTGGAACCAATTAAAACTTATTGCATTTCCCATTCGTGTGAATTGCTCCAATGGTGTTTTTGGCAGGGCCAATCAGACCTCCAGTGGTTTTTTTTTTTTTTTTGGTTGGGAGACATTACAGAAGAGTACAACATTTCCCATTCTTAAGTTGCCAAAGGGAAAAAGAGATAATTGAAACAGTACTACTCACTTTAGTGCTGCATTAAAAGAATGTTAAACATATGTAACTACAATGCATGGGTGGGACTTTTTTATTTCAGCACATAAATCAACTAGGCTTGATGTAAGTACTGCGCGTGTTGATATACACGATGTAAGAGAATAAACCTGGGGCGGTATTCTCGAGTTTTATCCCTTTTGCGTTCCTTTCAGAAGTGTCCCTTTTGGCGAACACTGATTGGCTAAAGCAAACAACCGGAAGTAACGTAACGCAGCGCGGCAAACCTACTGCCAACGCTTACTGCTTAAACCGGAAGTACGTCACGATGAAGGGACGCAAAAGGGACGTTTCAAAAGGGACAGTTGTGAGAATACCGCCCCAGGTCAGCGCAGACTTGAGTAATCGTGGCTTTTTGAAACCTTGCAGGAGACGCATTGCTTTGCGACTCTCATCGTTTCGGGTGAGTTTTTTCATGCTGGGTGGCTTCCCATTAACTCTTCGTTTAATGCTCATTGCATGACTTATGACTTATGTGGCCAATATTAGGGTGATGCTCGCAAAATATCAAATTCGCAACCCACTGAAGTCAGCCGTGGCTGGAATCTACCAAAGAGGAATTGCTCCATCTTGGCTTTTTTATATACAAAAAAAATTACTTTTCTTCTATTTTTGGTAACGCCCATGTTTGGTTTTGGGACAAGTTTTTCTTAACTGAAACTTTCTTAACCCCTCTGCAAAAAGATATGGGAATTGACCAGTCGTGCCACTTAAAAGTTGGTGCCAAATTTTAATTTTTTATCTTGTGGGATTGAGGCAAAGGTGTCAGTGCGGAAGTTCTTGGTTCTGTATGCATTAAAGCACGCAAAGATCTTGTATGATATCACGTCGTACACGACAACAATCCCTTATCTAAATCATGTGGAAACAGAAAGCCTCGTTGACAGTTGTCAAGTTAGGAGCGTCCATCTTAGAAATATGGCTTCGAACTATAGGGTAAAAAAATGAAAAAAAAAAATGAAGGAAGCTCACACTAAAGCTTAAGACTTGAAAGTAGCGAAGCTGTACGCAACCTTTACTATCATCACACAGTTTAAGTCCACAATTGGAGCTGATTTGCTCTTCTTTGCTGTTGAAACGACCTTTACTCCATCATTGTTGCTATAAGTGTGAGCTTCTTTCATTTTTCTGGAGTGATAATCATTGGACATCACCTTGGAGAGGCGACGCTATGACGTGTCTTTCTCGTTCCATAGCAAGTGATGCCACGATTACGGTGAACTCTGAGTTTTGTTATTTTGTTTTTGGCTAATCTGGTCGAATCTCCTTTTAAGTGGGTATGCTTGGCTTGACCAAAGTGCGCCGGGGAACGCTGCGCAGTCGCCGCGAGGCACACGCACACAAGCACTCGGCATTTTCTTGGTTTTTTAACTGCTGGGCGGTTGCCACAAGGCCCGTGCTCACAAGCGCACGTGCTTGGCAATTTCTTGGTATTTTTACTGCAGACACGAAAAATTACGATTTGTTACAGAGCTTCACTCTTGCAAAAAAAAAAAAGGTGGATAGATAAAGGTGCTCATTGTGGTTTTGTATTTTGTGGTGCGCTGTTTCGCGCTGTAATTGTAAAATGAACTCTCTGATGATCTCTAGCTCTTCTAAATTGTCGAGAGTTGTGTGTGAGAATAATAATACCATATTTGTGCGTGTAAATGCATATCATTCAACATTTCCCCATGACCCTCATAAACATGGGGTAACAGCGAATAAGTTGAAGTAAATTTCCCACCCCTGAGTAGTTTCTGTGGTCCATTTGCAGGAAACAAGACAATGCATCTGCACTAAAGTTGGAAACAGAGCACGTCTACAAGGTAAATTACAGATTAGTCTGTTGCGTGGGTAGCTGTTCCACTCTTGTCAAGGAAGCTTTGAGAAAAAGGGTGCAAAGAAGCACAGAATGAAAGCAGAGCTGGCACTCAGTCGTGCCTCGCAGAGCGTTACAAAGTTGTCCCCGTCATGGAAAACTGCTCGTATTTGCCAACTGCACAAACTATGTTCCTTGTATTTCTCTTGCAGCAGGCAGCAACACACAGCGGGGTGATTTGCGGGGCAACAACTCTAAAATCAGTGCATAACATCTTGCACTTTCGAGCATTTATTATCAGCCCTCCCTCCCCCTCCCACTATTAAGAGTAAGTAACAAATGAGTTGGAACTCTGCAGTAGCCTTATTTCACAGCTAGATCCCTTTCAAGTGCAGGACCACTTTAGGGACTCGCCTTGTTCGTCGTAGCCCGCTTGCTGGACCCAAGTAGAGCCACACGGCGTTCCTGTCGGAGTGGCGTAAACCAGAGGCTTTGAAAGCCGAGCGGGTTATACTATACGTCATAAACGTTCGAAACTGTGAACCGCTGGCGCTTGTCATACATTTCCCCGTGTTTAGCGCAAAGAAAAATGCAGGTACATTTGAGGCAAAATATACGTGATTAATTGGCAGCCCCTGTGTTCATTTAGTTATGAACTCTTGTTGGGCTGGTTTTGTGATAGCTAGCAACGCCGGCACGTGCGGAGGAAAAGTGAGCACAAAAAGAACAGAACTCCCGCTGGCGCTGTTCCAGGCAGGGGGCGTGCGAGCACTGCGAAGGCGGGAAATTTCAATGAATTGGGTGGTAGAGTAAGGGGATAACGGCGCTACAGCCCATTATGGACGAATTCACTGCTCTGCACTTCCGGCAGCTTTCCATTGAGTGGAACGGCTTTAATTTGTTGTTCTCTATACCTGTAGTGTAAGGCGAGATTTTGTTACCACTGAAATATAAACGAAAGAAGAAAAAAAAGGATACCTCATTAAGTTGTCAAAACAATTGACTATGCCTTCCTCAAGATAGTTGATAGAACTGCGAAAGCTAAAAGTGCGTCCAACCTTTGCTAGAAGTGCATCCATCGATCGTAAACCTTCAAAGACCTAAATCACAAACAAAGGGCTACGATTTTTCACCCACTAATGCTGAATTCCGATGGCAGATCAAGAGCGTTCGCTGAACTCAGCTGCACAACACGCTGCTGCCTCAAAGAGCAAGTGCTCCGAAACTGCCTTTAGAACACGCACGCTTTCACTAGAGCAAAGGACTGAGCATGACAGGAACAGGATATTCCCAGCAGCCTTTATATTGGGCCCTTACAAAAACGTCTGCTTCCCTGCAAGCGTTTTCTTTTTGTCGGGTCTCAAGTAAAGTTCCTTCGTCGGCTTTTCTGCTGACAAAGGGACTTCAGTAGCCTCAACGGCTCCAACGACGCCCATGATGAAAATTTCTTTGCCTTTTTAAAGGTAGGCCACAAAAAGGGGGGAAAAAAATAAATGCCGGAGGTGCATTTATACGTCATGCTTACCCGTCATTGTTCGAGCTGGGCTCCTCGCTGCTTGATTCCAAGTTGCAGCTGTCGCATTCACTTTCGTTAAGTAGCATACATGAATGCGACATGGTGTGCAGCATCTATTTCTCCGTTGTGACTGTGCTGTGCACGTCTTTGCCGGAGCGGGCGCCATGGTGATTGAAAACGGGAGTAGAGCAGAAGCTGACAGTGATGATGCATGAGAGAAGACAAGGCCTCCCGTGAGTTCCGGCCGACTCCGCCGATTTCAGAGGAGCAACTTCCTTGCTCAGTGGAGCAATCTCTGCTGCATCGGCGCTCTTGATCTGCCATTGGAACAGGATTCGGTGGCTCCCGATCTGCCATTGCATTGTATTTTTTCCAAATGGAGCAAACAAGTTGCTCTGAAAGTGCTCGGATCTGCTTTGGAACTCAACATAAGTACTAAACACATCTACAAACGCATATTCGTGGTTTATGAGATGAAGGTATACTACTGTACTCCACTGTGATCGATGCGTATAGTGGCTCATCTAGAGCCGTTCCTTTTTCGCGATTTTCAAGTAACCATTTGGGCACAATGGAAGCCTGGTTTCACGCACACATTGTGTGTCCAGAAATCTTATCAGAGCTTTTCGGTCAACCAACCCGTCTATGGGAAAATGCACTAGTTCTTTAACAGGACGCCATTGGTCCGACTAAGATAGCTTTGGCTTTAATACACCCCTCTTAGATGTGAACCTTAACTATTACCACCCTTACATTCTAAATGCATCTCTGCATACCGTTCTGCAGAAAACTTGTTGCATTCTCAAGGCTTTGGGATCTCTACTAGTTTTCTTCTTTCACTAACTAGCATCAAAGGGATTGATAACGCTTCTGTTTTGCTCTTGCAGGTGTACGAGAACATTGCAGAGCAGTTCAGTGACACCCGGTACAAGCAATGGCCTAAGGTGGCAGAGTTCCTAGACACGCTGGAACCAGGTTCCTTGTTGCTGGATGCTGGGTGTGGGAATGGCAAATACCTCACAAGTCACGGGAAGCTGCTGAAGGTGAGATTTCAGGTTGCTGTAACGTGTGCTGTGTTGCGGTTGGAGCCCTAATGCTGGAAGCATTTGATAAAATTTTCGTTGGTTGGGGATTTCACAAGGGTTGTTGTAATTGCCTTGATCTAGACACTGGCATGGGCTAATGCTTAGTTGATCTCTTAAAGGGGCCACGCAGACAAAACACAAGTTTGGTTCATTCAAAAGATTGCCTCGTTGGAATCTAATCGACACCACTTTTAATGCACACTTTGCTCAAATAAGCAATATAATTAGGACAAAAGGGAATGGCCATGCGACCCACTAGCTCATTTCCCGCAACAGAACCTATAATGTCATATGCCCAGCTGTGCGATTGGCTGAGGCCGGAAAAGCAAACACAACTTTGGCAGGGCTTATAAGCTTGCCGAACAAGCTGTTTTCACTTAAATGTAATGCATATTCATTTTACAGCAGTAAG
Organism: Haemaphysalis longicornis; assembly: GCA_013339765.2. NCBI lineage: Eukaryota > Metazoa > Arthropoda > Arachnida > Ixodida > Ixodidae > Haemaphysalis > Haemaphysalis longicornis. The sequence continues at coordinate 82,708,929 of CM023458.1, read as the reverse complement.
AATGGTGCGGTAAACAATGAAATTTATGAAAATACACGTAAGCATAGAAGTACCGATGTGCCCTGCTGTTGGTACTGGGCGCACCATGCTTGTTTTAGCTGCACAGCAGTCCGTCGCTTTGGAGTGTCTTTTACGACACTGGCCGATTGGCGCAAGCGACGTTGTCTTACGTGACCCTGTTTGTCGAGGATACCCCACATTTCACAAAACGATTACCGTAAAAACCCGCGTATAATACGAGGTTTTTTTCCAAATTTTACTCTGTTAAATTTGTGCCTCGTATTATATGTGGATCCCAAAGTTTTCCCCGAGAATTTGCACTTTCGGTTTCAGCGGAGGGAGCGCCATCTTGCTGTGGCGTTAGCTGGCTGCTGCTTCTCTCAGCCGGCGCCATTTTGATTGTTTTGACTACGCGAAGGATCTCGGCACGTTCACCGCAAGTCTATAAACGATGTCGGGTGCACTAAAACAGTATTCGGCTGCAATTAAAAGAAAAGTTATTTTATGTGCCGAGACCATCAGAAATTGCGCTGCAGGACGGCAGTTCGGCGTTACCGAAGGCAGCATTCGTGGGTGGAGAAAGCAACTGGTGCTTGACTGGATAAAGTCTGTGTGGTGTCGGCGGCCTGGAGCACTGTTGGGGATTCCCGTCAGTGCTCGTGTTGGACGCCTTTCGCTGCCACCTGGCCGATTCCGTGAAGAAGTTGTTGCACGAACCCCGCACCGAACTCATTGTTCATGCCAGGAGGAATGACATCCCAGCAGCTGCAAACCGCTAGACATTTGCATCAACAAGCCTCTCAAAGACTGCATCGGGTCCTGCTACAAGAGTGGATGAGGACAGGATACCCGTAAGTGACAGCTACCGAATGGCTGACGCGGGTTTCTCCAGCGGTGCTTTGTGGCTGGATCGCGATGCGTGGGCCAGCATTCCAGAGGAGCTCGTCAGTCGCTCTTTTAAGAAATGCGGCATCTCGAACGCCCTTGATAGCACTGAGGACCACTTTCTGTGGAAGACATTTCCGACAAGGCGACTTCAGGAGACAGCGAAACCTGACGATGACTGAAGTACTCGGGGACCGTGTTGGCGGAAACTGACATTTGACTGAAGGGTAACGCAGTCATCTTTGAGTGCTTTTACCTCGCCTTATTGGCGGATGAGACGTTGTCTTACTGACCTTTTGTCAAATTTACCCCATTTCACGGAAACGCGTTACTTTTCTACAGTAACAAAAACAGGCCAGTGTGAATACAGTCGAAACAAACCAAAGGCAGAAAACGGTTTGTGACGAGTATGGTAGCACCATCTGGGAGGACTGACTTAGGTAAGCAAGGCTGCAGAGCCGAATGAACACAGTGGAAGTTCGGTTGAATTCGCGCACGTATGACTTCATTGCTGGCGTCTCGAAAACACGATTTGGCGGGAGAATCAAAATTTTAACATTAATTGATTAATTTCCGAGTGAAGACGGCATCATTGCTGCCCGACAAAAGCTGGGGGCACTAGAGAACACAAAATCTTTCGAATAAAACAAACTTGTATTTTGTCTGCACGGCCCCTTTAAACTCCGCAATGAACTTTCCATAATTTCTGCAACATGTATCCCGGGATAAAAGTGAAGAGTTTGCGTGGTGGAAGTTTGAAAGCTGCTGCTTTTGTGGGAACCTATTACAGCTCATTCAACTTTGGGGCACCAGTGGCAAGGAACAATTTTGAATGCCCATTTCAGTGAGCTCTAAAATTAGTTCCAAGCGATACACCAAAAAAACCGATTCTCACTGCATTCACCAGGGTTCATAGTATTTGAAAATACAAAGGATTACAGTAATATGACCAACACGGTTTTGTCTATTGTTCCTCCAAAAATTATTAATTATCTCTAATTATCTTGGGAACTAATTGACCAACTGAATAAATAATGCCATTTTTGAAATCAGCGGGAAAAAAGCAGCAAGGCTGATAAGTTTGTCATAGTTTACTTAAACTTAAAAGAAGTTGGCTTAAAGCAGTGCCCCGCCCCCCAAAGTTTCTCGCGAGAATCGCCTCATATAAAAAGAAAAAAAAAGTACCTGGTCTTCTCACAACAACCTAAAAACTGGCTCAACCTAACTGCACTGCTGGTTGTCTCCTCTGCGCACACAGCTCGGTTTCGACCGGAAGTCGACGCCTCTGCGACATCTGCCGCGAACGTGGAATCGAGGTTCTCCAAGCCGATGTGCTGCAGATGCCGTTCAGGGACGGATGCCTTCGATGCCTGCATCAGCATAGCGGTGCTGCACCACCTTTCCACTGTTGTGAGGTGTGCTGTTCACGATAAAGTTGTCCATGTATAGACGGTATAGTACAGTGTAGACGGTACAGTATAGACGGTATTCGTTGAAAAGTTTAGCGGTCAAGAGGGGTGCCTGATCTTGGCAACACTGGAAACGGCCACAGACATGGCCAATGCGCCACGGAGTACGGACACAGCGCAGCCTGGGCCACTGCGGCTGTACGCCGAAAGAAAAAAAAAAAGACACCGGCGTGCGTCATCTGCTCCGTTCCCAATCCGATTCTGAACTGTGGGCGCCAACAGAGATGTTATTAATCACACTCACAGTGAACTCGACGCAATACTTTGTGTCCGGCGAAGAGTTCGTAACGTGAAACACAGTCATGTGTTTCACAGTTGTGCTTAGCACGGACAAGTGCCGCCGTCCCGCGGAGCCCAATGTAACGAGTGACGGCGCACTCACACGGTTGCATGGAGGACATGCATGGAGGAGAAGAGGGGTGCCTGACCTGCGGGCCGTGCGCACAACGTCGCCTAGCAACAGACGCTTGGCCACAGATATGGGCGGCACACTTGGTTGCCTGCATGCATTCCACGCCATTGAATACTGAGGATAGTGACCACGGCGGTGGCTCATGGCTGAGGTGTTTGTGCTGCTGAGCCCAAGGTCTGTGGTTCAATTCCTGGCTGCGGTGGCCGCTTTTCAGGTGGAGGTGAAAAGCGGAGAGGCCTGTGTGTCGAGATTTCGGCGCACGCTAAGAGACCCGCAAGTGGTCGAAAATTAATCCGGAGGCCCGCACTACAGCGCGCCTCAGAGCCCAGGTGTAGGTTCAGCGCGTTAATCATCCTAAATTTTAAATTTGATCACTCGGGGTGCACATCTTGAAAGAAAAATTAGATCAGCTGAAAGATCCACAAGACAATGAGTGATGGGTGTCACAGTCGTGGATAGGAAGGGATGAGATTGCGGGTGGTGGAAAACTCTAGTAGCGGGCATACTTGTCCAAACTAAAAATGAGGTGGAGCATGTGATGCAATAGGTGTAAAACCTGGCGCATTGCACAGTTTGAAAGAGTGGATTTGAAGGGATGAAACAGGTAGAGGGAATTGAGGCAGTCCTGCGGTTAGATGAGGTAACGAAACTTGGGGCAAGGATGAGAGCTGGTGGGTGATCTGAGGGGCTCAAGCCAAGCAAGTAAAGGCAAGATGGGACAAGCCCTTTCATCTACCAGCTCCCAGGCTGAAGCAGCAAGGACTGTGCTGTTTGTAGTGATAGAAAAACAAAAGGAGGCAGGAGGGAAACTTTGTCTTTCTGCAAAAGCTGCAGTGACATCCCTGGCCTGTACCCAGGGGAATGCTTTGAGCAGTTCACACGCTGCTCAAATATCAGTGAAAGAAGTTGCAAGGAGGATGCAGGAGAAAAAATAAATATTCCGTGAGTTTTTCTTGCACAATTTTTTTTATATTCGCGGCGCCACAAACTGGCAAAATAGTTGTGGACTGGAATGCCGAAAAGTGGGTAAACGTTCCCGACCACAAAGGGTCAACGGTTTATTGTGAGGCAACGGGAAGGCTTTCAAAGTGAAGTGCTCTAGCTTCAGAAGTTGGGAAGGAAGCAATCTGCAGTCCCTAAAGCTACTATAAATGACTTCTTTAAGCCATAGTGAGCATTTTCTTGTTGACCTGTCTAAATAGCTTTGACGCTGATGTACAACAAAGTGGTCTAATCTGGCTCCACAGTGTTCTTGGAATCTTTGGTTTAAGAGAGACCTTGGTTGTGAGAGACATGTTTCCCAGGTCCCTTGAGTGCGTCCTGTAAGGGGTTTTACTGTACTGCTTGAATACTTACTGGTCTTCTTTACATTTTTTTTTTACAGCTTGCGAATCGAGCTGTACTATTCTGTGAATACAACTCATTAAGACAAAGAAGGGGACTTGGGCTGGCCTTGTAGTGAGACGAAGTGACAGTCAGTGAACCATCCAGATAACAGAGTGGCTGCCAAGAGATAGGTCTAGAAAAAGTGGAAGGCCATTAAAGGGGCCCTGAAAGGCATTTTGAGAGCACGCTAAATAAACTAGTACAATCGTTAGGTTGGGTGGTCAACGTCATCTGTGCCAAGTACAGTCGAACCTCGTTATAAAGAAGTAGTATCGGGCCAGTAAATTAGTTCGTTATATCCGATATTCGGTATAACCGTAGAGGTAAAAATTGGCTCTAATAAATCGGCAGTCTGGCTCGCGCAACAGTCCTAGATAAAAAACACATTGTTCTAGGCTTCCGACCCACTATAAACAAGGTAGTCCTTATCTTTCTCCTTGTGGCATTTGAAACTAAACAGGCTGGAACGTGAGAACGTGAAATTACAACAGAACAAAGTTCGTTCGGCAAAACAGGCCGGCCTTCTTATTTACTTGAAGGAGGATGTGGCCTTTACCTGGTGGCTTTTCAGTCTGAGCTGAATGAAGCTTTTCATGGTCTCCACACAATAAAGGGCCTTAAGCTACTAAAAAAAACGGTTGCTTTGTCTCACTTTTCAGAAATTTTGTTTTTATTATGCTAGCTGTCGAGTTTGAGCCTTGCAGGAACCAAATATTTCTTCATTATAGCCGATTGCGCACGGCTCTCGAGGTTTCGGTTTCGTTATGAAAAGAATACGGTGTCATTGAAATGAAACGTGACCAAACGAGCTTTGTATTTAGTTTGATAATTCGCTATATCAGTGTTCGCTATTACGGGATTCGACTGTATAACTTTTTAACGTGCAGCGGAAAGCTCACAATTTCGTTGGAAAGTTTGTTGCCGCGTTACCACCATTTCCTGCGTGTTTTTGGGCTCTGCCGTCTTCCCACACATACGTCATCGATTCTCCCTTGCGCGTCCTGCAGCAGAAATCTTGCAGTTGGACGTCTTTTTCTCACATTTCTGGTGGAGAGAAGTGTTATCTGCTCAGCATTGACATTCTGGTTAATTAGCGCTTCCTGCAGCATGCCAAACGCTATCGTGTTCGTCCGTACTTATCTTTTTTACTGTATTATCCCGCTTCTTGTTAAGGCGCGTCGGTTAGGCCGACACGACGATGACACCGACTGTGATGCCGACTTCTGAGTTGGCTGAGCGCCTTGTCACACGACGGCGACGGCGACACAAACACGTTGGCCGATCGAAAGTCTGTGTGGTGTGACTGGCTCACTGACCGAAGATGCCAACAATACCGATTGGTCGTCGGTTGTACATGATTCCAGTTTAGTTTTGGAACAGCGTTAATGCTGTTCCATTAATGCTTTTTGCTAATTGCATAACAATTGTTGTGCGATTAGTGAAGTCAATAACCTACCACGGTGAACACCCTAGCTTCTGCAAGCAATAACCCCGACAGGAAACGACAAAAGGTATAAGATGCACTGCAGGTGGTTTAAAGGGACACTGAAGTGAATTGGTCAAGCTCCCGTTCTTGTTTGCACTGCTTAGACTGGCTCAAACTAGCACACTTTCATCGTCTATCCGGTTGACAAATCTGTAATTATTTTACAAAGCGCGAAAGAAGAAAAACTACCATGCGCGGTTTGCGACGGCCGCACCAACTAAGCTGTGACGTTGGGAGGAGGGGGGCACCGTGATTGGACGATGCCCAAGGTTAGCAATCAAACAAGTTTCGGTTTTTCGGTTTCGGTTCTGTAAAACAACATGTTTGACATCCGATGGCGTCGTTGGATGGGCATTCTCAATATCCCAGTAATCGTAGTACCGCGCTTCTGCCATGTTGTCGGCTGTAAAATGCATAAGATAAGCCTCCCAGGACGGCTTGGAATCGTACCATTCACTAGCCGAGGCCTCCGCAGTGCATGAACGCCCTCCGCGTCCCCGCAGACGCACAAATGCATGCACTTTTCCCCCATATTTGGAGCTTGCCTCACTCATGCCTGTATCGTAAAAAGCGTGTTCGCACCAGGCCAAGGGTCTGTTGATTCTGGCCTGGGCCCACTGCCCGCAAGCAGTCGGTGCTTATGGCAACAGCACGCCAACGAGAACTCGCTAGCGCGCCAGTGCCAGGCTGCGCGAGTTCTGTGGACTAGTTCGTGGCGCAGTGAACGTTGCAGCCCAAAAAAAGGTTAACTCAGTATAGAAAACATCGGTGAAAAACGAAAAAGTTACCTTATAAAAAAAAAAAAACCTTGTACTCGCAGGGATTCGAACTTGTGATGGGCAAAACACTTGCGATGATATACCTAGCGCCCCAGACCATACGGCCACACGCGAGAGCGCTGCCGTGAATGGAAATATAAGGTATATAATATATAGCCAGTTTACACTATTATTTAGTTTTAGTATTTCAAGCAGCTTAGGTGACTATTTGTTGTATTGCGCTCGTGCAGTAAGCGTCCCCCGAGTTTCCACAATATCTCGCGTCTAGCAATTGCATTTCTTAGACGGAAAAGCGTTCGCAGATGCGTAGTCGTGCTGCTGACCGCTGTGCTTGTTCACCCAGCGCAAAAAAAGTGCTTCCCGCACCCTAGTTTACGCTGTACGGTAAAAATACCAGTTAATTTTATTTCCTTAGTACCTATATTGACTTCACTGACTCTTCTACCCCTTCAAGAGGCCTTATATTTTCCTACTGGCGTACCAGTCAGCGAAGCGTCACATGTGCACTTGTCCAGCGCTTGTGTGAAGCGACCTTGACTTGGAGCTAGATACAGAGTTCAAACTAACGAAGTAAAGAAAGGCACATTCTTCTATTCACAAACATGTTGTGGCTTAGTTTCAACTGATCGAGCGAATTGCCATGACCCGTCAGCGGCCGGCGGACTAAACGTTGGGCCGACTGACTCGGTCGCGGAAGGTCGGCGAACCGTGCAGTAGCGCAGCCAATTGCCAGCTCCTCTCCTGCTGATGTCACCACGAAAACGCCAAAGAAAATGGGCGAGAGTGCAGAGAGGAGGACAGCATTTCGAATTGATTTTTCCACTAAATAAATTCGTGTAAACGCGCTCAGAGGGGTCGAAACAGGGCCTAGGGACTCCGGACTACAATTGGCGCTCGTAATCCCGCATTGTTTACAAATCACTTCAGTGTCCGTTTAAGTGACCCACCGAAGCTTCTAATCCGTTCTTCGCGCACGGATGTTGCTGTTGCTAAATCGTGCCCGCGCTTGGTTTGAACCTTATCGCCCCTGAAAGGTCAGGGTACTTACTGCAGGTGGTTTTCCGACCAATTTCAAACCTGACTTGCTCTGTACCTCAGCCACAACTACTCGATACAGGTGCAGGAAGCAAGTGTGTATTTCACACTAGGTTGGGTGGGGAGAAGAGAATGTAAGTTCTACATGATCTCCAGACAGCATGAGATGAAGGCACCTGCCTGAGCGACGCCTAGCCCAGCGTTTATACATCGGCCTATCCAGGCAGCCGCTTTTGCTCGATATTTGGAATGGCGCTTGTCGCTTCTGAAGAAAGAAAGTTTCATGGGGTCTGGGTGTCCGGTGTAAACAGGCACACTGAGCGTTCGAGTGTTCAGAAGAGTTTCTTGTTCCGTCGGTCCAAGTCCAAGCCAGCCTCTTCGACCGGAGCACGGTGATGGCCTGAGAAACATTCGAGAAATGTTTAGAACCGATCGGAATAACGGAATGGATTACTTGAACTGCCTGTGTACGAGCATGCATGGGCGTCACCACAAACACGACCAAGATCGACATTTGCCTAAACGAGCGGCCAATTAAGCACTATATAAGCGAAGTCGATTCGGAACGGATGTACCTGCAGCGTTTCCAGCCCTGAGCGGAGTGCAGGATTCATAAGCAAAATGATAAAAAAAAACGACCCAAACTTAACGCGGAAAGTCAGACGGCCCCGTCCCAAAAGCAATGCTGAGGTGCAGAATATCGCAGAAGCAGATGACGCCAGATGTTCTTGCAACATTCCTGAGAAGCTAGGCATCATGGGCAGTCACACTCGTGCGGTGAACGAAGCGAGGGGGAATCGTGGTGCGGGCAAAAATGTGCTCTTTGATTTGCAATAACTCCACTAATACTTGTCGCTGTAACAAAATTCTTGAATTAGGTGATTACTGGGACATTGGTTTACCTGACAACAGGAACACCCATGTATTAGTAAAACATTTTTCAGTGCCCCTTTAATTAAATGAAAGGAAGAAATATGAAAATTTGGTGGCAAGGGATGGGCTAGGGCACCAGGAAAGGCTGGAGAATCATAGAAGGAGCCTTCATCCTGCAGTGGACACAACCGGGCTGATCATGTGATGATGATTCTGTTACAACATAAGCTGCAGTGGTTTTAAAGTCTTGGTACCTTCCTGCCTCGAATTCGCACACTGCTAAGCCTTGAGTTTCTAGGTGCAACCTGTGCAATGAAGTTCAGCTGTTCTCGCTTGCAAAGTGTACTGGTTGGGCTAGTTGGTAGGTCACGTTGAAATAGTTAACTGTGTGACAGCAACACGGACAGAAAGACATTACAGAATGACATGTAAAGACGATAGGACAAGAGCTGTTAGTGATCGTCCTGTTGTCTTTCTTGTCCGTGTTTCTTGTCGCGGTGTTAACTATGTCTGTACATTCTCACTAACCCTAATGCTGCTTCGTCTTTATTCTCGAACGCAAAAACGGAACAGGAGCGTCGAGAGGCTGCGGTGCGGGAAATCCTCCGCCTCCTTCGGCCTGGTGGCTGTGCCCTCATCTACATCTGGGCCTTGGAGCAGAACGAACCGGACAGTGAGGAGGGGGCGCCGTCCAAGTACCTGAACCCAAACAAGATGGCCACCGACGCGGTTCCGCAGGTCGAGCGCCTGCCGCTTGCAGGCGGTGATTTGGTGGACGACGATTCGCCGACCTCTTTGCCAGTACACTGCAACCGGACGCAGTTCCAGGCGCGGGACATGCTGGTGCCCTGGCACTCCAAGAGCACGCAAGAGACACACTACAGGTAAGGCTTTGATGGGGACTCAAAGGGACCCTGGAACACTTTTTTTCAACTTTTTTTAAATCTTAAATGGTACTTGCAGAACGTAGTCACCTAGCACACCCAGTACTTAGGTAGATTAGGAAGTCGCAAAGCAGGGGGACGTGGCTTTCGAAATCAACTTTTTTATTTCTTTGAGGATTTAATGAAAATTGGCACAGCAACTGTAAATGCCTCTGTGATAACACCATAAAAATTTCCAAGTAATATTTGAAAACTTTTTTATTTATAAAATTGCCTTTCTGTTCACCTTTTACCGAGCTTCAGCAGCTTATAAAACATGATAGAAAACTTGTTCGAAGTGCTTTGCATTCCCACATGAATGGACGAGGTCGTGACAGTCTTAGAATTTTTTTCTTTACAACACAATTTTTTTTAGTTCTCAGTTTTTTAGGGGTGAATGTACAACTAGCATATAGACCGTGAACGACTATGCGAATAAAAAATTCACAGAAAGTAAATCTGGAAAACCAAAAAGTGTCCCAACCTGAACTGTTCATCAAGGAATGTAATGCAAAAAACGGAATCAAAATAGACCTAGCAGTCACGAAGAAATCACGGGAACAAGCGACGCAGGTGGCAAAAAAAAAAACTGCTTTGAGAAAAACAGCTTCTGAAATTCCAACATAGATTTCACTCACCGAAAGTTGCTAGGGTTGTAGCCTTTCATGTCTTTTGAACACGGGGCTTATAAAAGCCTTTTCTTGAAAATTGGGGTGCCTTTCCAGCCTTTTTCTTTAAACAAAACATCATTTTCAGCTCCTCTGTAAAAAGTGCATAGCATTGTTTGCCGACCAAATGGGGCGAGATGGCTTTCAATGCAGACTGATTGCCTGTATTGCACTGTACAACTTCCCTATGCAGTGTTGTCACCGTGGCAACAAGTGAAGCACTCCTTTTTTTACTCAATTTGAAAACTGACTTTTGGCTCTTTTCATGTTTTATAACCTTGCCTGGGACAGCAACTTAGTACTCGTACTTACAGGGGTTCATTGCTGAAATTATATACCACAAGGATACAAATGAGCTGCATTGAAGCTTGGTATAATATTCTGCATAACTCCAACTTCAATGCGTGTACATTTTTTTAGTACAGCGCACCCATATAGTCATAGTCTTAATCAGTCATAATCATAGTTATCACTAAACTGTAGATATATGCATTGGTATTAATAATTTCCTAAAAAATTCAATTTGTTATTAAATGCTGCGACAGTAACGTACATTTTTAACGCTGGGAACATGTTTTTATTCTGAACTCAGACCTGTTTGCGTGATTACTAGAAGTGCACGGGAAACGTTGCACAAGAAAGGCGAAATGGCTGGCGCGCATCGCGGCGCATGTTTACCGCAACAGATCATACTTTGATTATTGCTGGTAAGGCTCGTCAGTTGCCTTTAAGATTAAATCTAACTTTGCAGGCATTAATATAACTACTGGCGTACAATCGTAACCCGGTTGCGCAGTCAAGCGATGTTCTAATGCGCAGCAGCCTATTCCGTGCGCGTTGTGGCTTTTAACGTGTCAGCAGTTTCTTTCCCAAGGCTAGTGAGCCTACTGCCAAACATAGCAATAACTAAGCGAGTAAACATCGCAAACATGACGAAAAGTTCACTTCGCGAACCACTATCACAAGCGCGCACATCGCGTTTTCACCCTCCAGGGTGAAGTCACGCGCACCACGAAGCGTTCGATGACCTCCGCCTTCCGAGCTACGCAACTTTCCGTAAATTGGTTCTTGATCTCAGGCATTCCCATCGTGATAACGTCCGTGTTGAATACCACGGCAGATAAAACGACTGAACAGAAACTGGCCGAGCGAAGCAGCAAAAATGGAACTCAGAAACGCGCACTACACAGTCCAGGCGGCCGCCATCTTGCGTTGCCACAGCAACGCCCAATCAGAAGGGTTGTTCCAGCGCTCTCCGATCAGAGGACCAATCGCGCTTGAGAACCCATTTCTAGCTCCGTTTGTGCGTCGTCCTTTTTCTGCTGTTCGTGTGTTTGTGAATGAACGGAGATAAATAGATGACCTGAACCGGGAAGAGGATTGTTCGGCCGATGTATTGGACCGAAATGGCCACACCTGGTGGCACCGTTGCGGAGATACAGCGCTCCAAATATTGCCGTTTTTTCAGCCCTTTTTCGCTGATATTTTGCCACCGCGTCTGGAAAAAATTATTTTTTTATGCCACTTTGCGACTGTTTTCAGCGGAAAAACTTTGCAAACGTACAGAATAGAAAACACAGAAGCCGAATATGTGACTTTCCAAAACAAAAACGATGTTTTGGTCAGTTTTCCGAAGTTGAAAGCCACGCCCTCCCCCTTTCTTCTGTACACTTTTCTTGTATACACTTGGCATCTACCTAGAACTTGAAATGAATCAATAACATGTAAAGTAATATTCATGCACACAAAGTGCACTTAAGTTTATTGTATATACTTCACAGAACTTCTACTGCAGCCTACTATTTGCATGCCTATTCCAGGCTTCTCGCAAATATGTATAGAACTCAAACTTTTGAGGTGTTGCCACATTGGTTTTTAAGGTGCCCGGTTAGCGTAGCACGTCTTGACGGGAACTGTCATGTACAACCTGTCAGTTGTTAATATAATTTTTAGGGTACCAAGTAAAAATAAAAAATATATAAATACAGGTAAAATATAAAACAAAAATTACCTTCCGGAGCTAATGCGGCCAGCCATGATCTAGCTGATTCACTTGACACAGCAACCAACCAGCCTTACTGCAGGAGGAATGGGAAATTGTACCATCCCCCTCAACTCAAATGTCCCCATTCCTCCCAAGTTATGACACCCAACAACAAAAGCATTTATTGGAAGAAGTTCCCTCGCTAGGGCAAAGTTGTTATTGCATAAAGTAGTACACTGATGTGTGTCTCTGGAGACAAAATTGTGTATAACTGGAGGGTGGTATAAATTTGAAATTGAGGAGAGCGATACTTACTCTCACTCGTGTAATAGGTGACTGCCTAGTCAGAGAAAGATCCATCCACTGAAGATGTCCACCATTTTCAGCCAGTCCTACCCACATATGCAGCTGCCACCTCGTGAGTAATCGAAGAACGTGTTCAAAGTGACGGCTGGAGATATAAACAAGCTCTCCCACCCCTCCTACCATCCCAAAACCTCCCGACTCTCCCCTACTGTGCCCAAGACATGAGAATCTGGTCTGTAAACAGGAAATGTGTTCTGCTGTCGCTTTGCCTTGAGCTCAGAAGCTTAATTTTTCGCATTTGCTGGTGAGTCTTTATATACCCGGGGGCTATTTACTCTCGGTAAACTAAGATGGGTGTTTGTTGTGGCTTGCTTGATGACCGAAAAACATCATCTGCTACGGACGTGTTTAGGCAGCTAGCAGATGCCTGAAAACATCGTCTGCTACGGACAACATGTTTTAGGCTGTCCTTTATCTGGGATAGCGTGTAGAAAGCCTCGTGTTTTTATCTGGTGTTTGCTGAAAAGTTCCTGTTCTCCTCGCGGGCTATTGTGTCGTAAATTAAGCAGGGGTAAATTGTGGCTTACAAGGTGCCAGCAAAAGTTGTTGCTGTTTAAGCGCACTCATGAGCTGTGTTTAAATATTACAGAGCGCTTGTAGACTCTTTGGCTGTTTCTCAACCTCATAACAAACGCTGGCCTCTTCTCTACCAGGTACTACCATCTGTTCGAGCAGGAGAACTCAGTGAGTTGCTCGACCGCATTGCACCAGGATGCGTGGAAAAGGAGTACCATGATCAAGGAAACTGGTGCGTGGTGATTGTCAAGCAAGACAGAGCAAAGCACAACAATCATGGGATTGCCAGCTGATAACAAGTGACATTTAACATGTCTTTTGTAATGTAATGCATTAACCGCGGAAATAAAGTCACCTAATACATTCAAATCTGAATTGTAATATCAAAACTTCCGAGTCTATCGGGATGTGGTAGAATAAAATCCCAGGCCATCTCCACTAACATTAAACCTGGGGAGGTGCGAAGCATGCAGTGTATAAGTGTATTCTTGGCCCCTTGGCGTTTTTGCCAACGGAGATGAAACCATTAGGGGTTTAGAGGTATAAAGCTTGGCTGTAAAAGTCTCGTGTATCTGAAGCACGAAGCTCTCTAGCGGGAGGCATAAACGAGTGTCCTGGTGTTTTTTAGTGTGCGCTACGTCTAGTGCGAGGCGTAAATGAGTTTCCGGTGTTTTAGTACCATGGCTACGTCAGACGACTATGACGACGACGACAGGAAATGCCAACAGCCCAGCCTCTAGCGGCTTCGCCCCTAAAAGGTGACAGAGCTTTTAAGTTCTCAAAGCGCCTGTAGTGTGGCGTCGATTGTTTGTTGCAAAAGTTTGACATCCACAAAACGCTGTTGTATGTTGGAATGCCGTAGAACCTTATTGGTGAGAACTTTAGAAAAAATTGCTGCCGATGTACTAGTGTTAATTTTTTTCAAGGGGGTGGAGAAAGCCAGTACTGGGGTGCAGCACCTGGCTGGCTTTGTATAGTTTGCTATATTTGCTTGAAAGACATGCTGTCCACAATCATACAAGAGCATCAAAGTTTTGTTACTTCTTTTTTTCGGCTTTTCATTAGGTTGATGCAGTTATTTGCATGCAACTTTTGACATCGCTGAGACGGTGATATGTTACTTTGGTTATGTACTTGCACCAATGATAGCTAGTCAGCCACAAACAAGATGTGCAAATAAACTTGTAAACCTCCTGGTTCATTTATAGTGTACGAGATGTGCTCACTGATTTGGTGTGTGCATTTGCTTTCACAGTTGCAGCATCACAAACAAAAGATCACCGATATTTCACCCGAGGCGGTATGATTTACATTGACAGCCATGTAGTTATGATTATATAGGGCTAATATTCAACACTTGCTTGTGTAGAGTGTCACCCTTGCTATCAATGCGACTTGAAGTGACACTTTTAGTGGAGTGTGTGAATTGAATGTCACCTCAGCTTGATATCTCCTGGCAATTTTATTTATGTTGAATTCCAGTGGCAGATCCGGAGCACTTTCGAAGCAACTTTTCTGCTCTGTCTGGAGCAGACGTGTTCCAATGGCAGATCGGGAGCGCCGTCGCAGCCGAGATCGCTCGAGGAGCAAGAAAAGTTGCTCCACCGAAATTGACGGAGTCGGCCGGAAAAGTAAGCGGCCTAGTGAGTTCCGGCCGACTCCGCCGATTTCGGCGGAGCAACTTTTCTTGCTCCATGGAGCGATATCGGCTGCGACGGAGCTCCCGATCTGCCATTGGAACAGGATTTGGTTGCTCCCGATCTGCCATTGGAACGCGTCTGCTCCAGAGCCAGAAAAGTTGCTCCGAAAGTGCTCCAGATCTGCCTTGGAATTCAGCATAGGGCGCTTACTTTTGCCGCGTGACACCGCCAACGTCGCCGTCGTCTGCGCTTCCGACCAGTGTTCGCCTTCTCTGCCTCGTCCAGCCGCGCAGCGCGAGATGAACGCGCCCGCGGAACCAGACGATTTCGGGAAGGCGCAACGCAAAGAATGCTAAGGATTTCCTGTTTCCGTCACGGTTCGGCACTTTGCTCCGGCAGGAGCGGCTGCGTTCCAAAGGCAGCTTCGGAGTACCTGCTCTTCGCAGAGTCTGCGGGTTCCGCGGTGGAGCACGGTGTCCGCTCCGGATCTGCCCTTGGAATTCAACATTAGCATGTACAATGCATGGGGCATGAAGAAATTATGGTCGAACTTATACTGCTGCAAGAGGAGCCCGATGATGTTACATTTATTGTGTTCAGTGCACGCCCCAGTACAGGCAAGCAAGATTTCATTGTCGTCGCGTACATGGTTTTGTATTGAGCACCATTGTCAACAGTGCAGTCCCAAGAATGCGCAAATACAAAAATCTTTTGTAACACGCTTTTATTCGAGTCATTATCCATAGAAATAAACGCAAAAAAATTACAATAGCAAACAAGCAAACGAAAGTAATAGGATTTGATGGTACCCATTTGGCGTATTCTGGGTTTCAGTGGCTTGTGGAATGCAAGGACCAATATTTTTCAAAATTCTACAATGCTTCAAAAATGCTACAAAAAATGCTACAACACACTTTTATTTGGTTTCAATATCCATTGAAATAAGTGCAAAAAAATTGCAATAGCAAAAAAGCAAAATGAAAGTTACGAAATTTGATGGTACCCATTTGGGTACTCTGGGTCTTCTACCCTGTGGACGCATTCGAGCGCTCGCGCCAGTGAAAGCCATTTCTGCTGCCACGCTCTTCAGAGATGCCTGGACAACATTCGCGCCACCTAGAGGGGCTTAGTGAAATCAAGGCCTGCTTTTTGCGGGGAGACAACTTTTGACGCGCTAATTTCGAATGGGGGAAAGCTATTGCCTTTATGGTTGTGGTACCCATTTGGGTACCCCGGGACCGAGGAGGATAAAAAGTTTGTTGAAGGTTGTTCAGCGAGCGCTGATCCATTCCCTAACAGCTGAAGGGTGTTGGACATTTGAACATCATCATGTAATGCAGGCTGTGTATGGTGGCAAACGTGTGTCCAAGACAGGATAAGCATGTCAAAAAAATTACGCCCACCTCCCCTCGCGGGAACCCTGGTGTGATGCAACGCATCTCATGGGGGGTTCCATTGCATTTTCCATCGTATTGATTACGCTTATAGCAGGGATTCTCACGCGAAGGGGAGGTGGGCGTAATTTCCATTTTCACCATGCCATGCACATGCAGTACACGTATGCTCAGGTACGGTCTTTATTGCAGACGAGAATGAGTGCCTTTGTGGTCCGTAAAGTGCACAGTTTGGGGCTCGACGATTGCATCAAGCAATCGTCGAGTACTGCGAGAGAGTGCATGCGTAACCGCGGACGACCGTCGTCCGAGACCATCGGAGCGCGGCATGCCGCTTTATATTCACAGCGCCCGAAGGAGAGGAGAGCGCGGAGAGATAGAGTACTGCACATGCGCAGCGCGCGCAGCGCCGCCCACTGGCGCCTAGCAACAGATTGAGAGTGCGCTGCACCAACTCGCAGCTGTTTGGGAGAGAGTGTTCGCTATCGGAGAGAGGAGAGGAGGAGAGGCGCAGCTGTGCGGACAACGCCGGACAGACGCAGGAAGGACAAAGGGGCGAGCATGAGATGCGTTGCATCTAATATTTCGCTGAGCAGTTATGAATAGGGGGCTTGGCATGCTTTTGACTAATGTGATTCTATTGCACGAAAATGCGTGGCCGCATGTTGCGTCCATCTGGTGGTATGCTTTAGCTTGCAGTCGTGATGTGTCACCACGTGACTTCCTGTTGTTTTGACCTTTAAATGCTACTGCAACGAAATTTTGGACCCTTTAGATACACTATTTCCTGGTAGTAGTACTTTAAAAGGGACCCTGCAACACTCTTTGAGCAGTGCAAGTAAACCCTGCGCCGCTGCTGCGCGACGTTTAGATTACACTGCCAGGAATACCTGAGCCAAATATTACACGTGCACGTGAAAGCGGTGAGCGCGCAAATCGATGTGAAAGACGCGGAAAAAAACCAACCGCTCTCTCTTCAGTTGTCCTCATTATGCAACCCTGGCATGGCCTAAGGGCGTCACATAGGCCATGGCTGCCCGATCGGCTGGGCACTGGTCAACTTCGCGGCTAGCTGGATTCTCCCATTTCCGTCGTCGTCATCGCTGTGTACAAACCTCTTTCTATGCCTGAACCTGTAGGCACAGTTTTGCCGTTTCTTTCGTGTTTTGAGTGCCCGCGGAGTTTCAGTGATGAGCTCAATACTTCCCTTTCAACAGGACCACTCGACTAAAACCGTTTATTGCTTCAAAAACGCCCTACCAGCCCGAGCGCGCACTTGCGAGCAGGCACCCATGCCTGCTTTTTTGTTGCACCAGACCGGAAATAGGCCCCTCCGCGTTGCGGAGAAAAGGAGAAAACTACCCGGCATGTGATATATCGAAGGCCGCCGAAGAAAACGCCGCGAGCCGCCCCCCCTCTCCGGGAGAGAGCGCGCAGCTTTCGTCGCGTTGTCCGCAGTCGAGTTGAGAGGGAACGATTATGCGCGATTTCTCATCGCGCGTAGTTTCGTTAATTGTGAACGGATTTTCATAATTCTTGCAGGAGGAGATTTCTGGGACAATAGACTTTATCCCAAAATACATTACTAGTAGTCGATGGCAAGTGTTGCAAGGTCCCTTTAAAAGGTGCTACGCGCAAGATTGCGGGGCCCAAATATGCGTCGCTCCATCGTAGTCGAAACTAAAAAAATGCTCTTATAAACCAAAACTGGAAAAAAAGCGGCCTTTACGGCCAGCCGGAAGTGACGTATCAGTCAGGAATTGAGTGGGCGCAGTCGGCGGATTCTCCCACGACTGCCTGCAAGATGGCGGCGCGCATTCGATGTGTTTTGGTTCGTCCGTTTCTTCAAAAACTTAAAACACGCGCGAAGAGGGGTTGGGAAGTTCATGCAATCATGATTTCTTTGCTGAGATCGGCTGAGACGCGCCTTTAGTCGTCCGGTGAAAAATAGTATCGCGAGGCGTCCGAGGCGTCGTGGCGAAACTGGGAGCTGGGAAACAGGTACCCAAAAGGCAGTGTTGAGCGCTAGATGGGCCCTGGCACAGCCAATATGTCCTCTGCCGATCGAACAATCCTGCGTTTGTGAGAAAAGAAAACAACAATAAAAAAGGCTACGGTGGGAGGAAAGCGCCGAAACATGCCGGCTATAGCGCGTCAGAACTTGGTTTCAGCGCGTGTTATAAAGTTGAAATACAGAATTTTATTGTTGTTTACATGGGGTGCCCGCGCTATAAAAGCACTGTTCTGTCCTCGCTGGCGTCGTGGAACAGTGACCTTTCTCGAGACTCATTGCTGCCAAATGTGCCTTCCTTTTTCATCTTTTATTTCTAACGGGTGGGTGAAATTTGCCAACAGCGCCTAATTTTTTAAATTTATTTATTGACGAACGGCCGCAATAACAGTGACAACAGCGTATCGCCTTTCGTCGGCCGTACTCGCGTTCTCGAATAGTCGGCCGGCCGCGATCGTGCAGTGCGCCGCACAGCTAGCTGCCGTACTCGTTCGCGCCGCGACCGGCCGCGACACCACCGTATCGTCTCGTGTTGGCCGTTCTCGCGTATCGCGCCTCGTAGGGACGCCCGACCACGAGGTAGCAGTGCGCCGCGCAGCTTCTGTGCCCGTCCGTGCCCCGACCAGCCGCGCCAAAAGCGCATCGTCTCGCGTTGGCCATACTCGCAGCTCGCGTGCTCGTAGAGTCGACCGAGAGCCTACTGCGGCCGTCGCAACCACGAAATCAGCCGCTGTGCAACTGCCGCAGTCGCTCGCTGATGGCGTGTCGCCTCGCGTCGACCGCCCGGGCACTCTTCGAATTTGCTCTTTTCGTCTCCGCAACCCAAAGCTTCTGCAGCTTCTCGCATTTCGGAAAACACGCGAAAGCAATTATTCATAAGAGGCACGAATAACTCTGCGCACTTGCGTGAGGCCGCAAATAAAATGGCTACTGAGGAGAGACGACGGCAGCACCACAGCCGGTCGTGGGCAGCACGGAGTCCTGATTGTAACGTCACATCCGGAAGTTTGCCGCAGTGGCGGCAGTTGTGGCGACATTCCGCTAGGTGCTGCGCCGGCCGAGGTGGCGTGTTTTTGAATGGTTTTAATAAAGATAATGCGCGCGTTTGGCGTTGAAATTAAATCACAAGAGACTTTAGTTGTGCATACCACACGTTGAAGCAGAATTTGGGGCAGGTAAATTTTCGTTGCAGTTGGCCTTGAAGTGAAGCCTTAAAAATGGCAGTACTACGCTTGTGTGGATGTCACAGACGGGGGAACTAATATGGTTCAAAAAGCACCCACTGGTTTTTCCGTGGACAGTACTAAGTGCCTTCCTTAGTAGTGGGGCGTTAATGCAATTGTTTGGCGACTTATTCACTACCAGGCATACTTTGCTTACTTATACTGTATTGCTTAATTTAGTTCTACTGCATCTGCTGGTATACTTCCAAATGCACAAGCCATTGTTACGAAGGCGGCGTGCTCTTTATTTCCATCATTCCTGCAGTCATTGCTTAAGAGCAGGTTGGCGCATATTTGCTGAAATGTAGTGAAGAAAAGCTCTAATCCCGCTTTGTCGCTGAACACGAATTCGCCCGTCACAAGTTTACGAGAACAGCAGGTAGAGTGACCACAAAGCGTATCATGTGCCGAGGAAGACCACTTTAACAAGAGACGGCACAATAGGACGCAGCGTGGAACATGTACGCTAGAATGGGTGCACAACACAACTGCCTCGCCAGGCGCCTAACATGGAGGCTTCAGGCTTTTAAAAAACCTGCTTAACATACCACCAGCCCGGAAAACGTTTGTGCGGTGATGCATTGTTGTTTCGCAGAAAGACACGAGGCTTTCCATACTGTTGATTGTGCATCTAATTGTGCGTTGCAACTACATTCGGCGTTTAGGTTTCCGTTATTTGTAAGGTTTCCTTAAAAAGCAGCCTCATAGCTTTCTCACAAAATGTCTGCATACCTGTTCGTTGATATCTACTGGAAGAATCATGCACCCGTCCGTGTAATGACGCTAGGCTTTTTTGCTTGGCCGATACCTCCCACCCCACGCAGCGAGTATGTGCTACTCTGGAGGTATGCACCGCTTTTCTAGAATTACCGCAGCAACTCTCAGGCGTGCCTAATGTTTCGGTTAGGGTCTGCTTGGGGTACAGCGAGTACTTTCTCCAGTGGGCACCGGTTAAAGGTGTTGAACCTCAAAATGTGACGTTAGGACTACCGTCCTAACATCAAAACACCACGTTACACTTAGCGTCCTGCGCATATGCATATAGAGCAGCGCCATTCTCATCGTACGTCGAGGCTGCGGGTGACGTCTGTCGAAGTTCACCTCAGTACATGACGTTAGCCCTATACACGTCGCGCCGTCGCACGCCGGCGTCACCTCCTTCCTCTGCTCGACATCAGTTTTTAGCGCAGGAGGCCTAACGGAGCTGTCGCCAGGCTTCGCAGGGAAGCGTTTTCCTTTTCTTCACTTCACCCGACATCATCTTCGTCGTCAGAGAAAGTTGGCTTTCCGGCATTGCGTTTTGGGTGATAGGCTGTAGCGATATTCCAGAGCAGCTCCGTACTATTGGAGATCCACTGGCCTTCGTCATTACATCTCTTTACATGATGTCATTAAGAGCAGGGATTTTTTTTTTGTTCGTAACAGTAAAGGTGGATAAACTAGGTTTCATTTTATTGTGCTTTGTAATAGAAGCAACTGCCAAACGGAAAAGAACTGTGGTGATTCCTCTGTCATAGGAATCGGTAAAGCATGGAAGTGAAATGTGCAGCGAAACCTGCAGCGAAAGCAGCATGATTTGTGTGATGGCGGCTGTCTTGTCGGTGTGCTTGGCGAGCGACGTCCTGCTAGCGGGTCTCTTCAGGAAAGGTGTGACCACTTCGGTCCTGTTCCGTGGCGTATACGGCAGACGGTTGCGTTTGCGACGAGCTCAGCTCGTGGAACGCGAGAGGTCGAATTTGTAGCTTGAACCGTGCACGCGCGAACACGTTTGCGCTACCCGCTGGCATTTCTCTTCGCATCAAATCAGTCAGCGTTCGCGCCAATTCGCCCGTCGCTACAATGCAGCTTATGCCAAATGCCGGTGCTTGTTAGCATCATGATGCACTACTTCGCTTCACCTCTCCTAGACGGCAGCCACCATCCGCCTCAATGAACCTTTTCTGGCCTTTTCCCTGTGTTCGATGTGCCGGCGTCATTTCCGTGACGGATATGACGTCATCGAAATCTTGGTGTATCCGGGATACAACACTTCGTGTGAAAAAAAAAAGATCGGTCATGTATCTGCCTAAGGGGCAGTATTTGAAGCAGGGGCGGAGCCAGAAATATTTTTAAAGACGATGGTCTTCATCTACTTAACGCAGAAATTTTGGTCTGTCTGTATGTCTGTCTGTGACTCGATTCAGCCACCCGGCCAAAGGGAAACATAAGCTGCGCAATAGTCTTATATACCCACAACCAACTCTAAACGTCCAAGTCCGGTGTCAGTGTTCATATATGTCAACACTGTTGAACAAGAACAAGACGTTGCGCAAATATAAGGCCGAAAATCAACACAGAAGTGATATTTGCAGTTCTCCTTATTAAAAAAAAATCATGGATCCTTGGTTTTTGCGACAGCAAATGAAATACTACGTCAACTGCAGAAAACTGCCGCCTGCTGTTGCCAGCGCTACTATAGCTTCTGGCGGCATCTTACGAAATAAAACTGCAAACACAACGAAAGGTTCCACTGGATGTGTACCACGTTCCGCTTGGAAGCTCGTAAAGGAGGGCAACGTGGTTCTGGAAACGTTGCAGTAGGGTGCCTCGATTCACGCGGGTCACCGCCGTACGGCAGCACTGCCATCGAGGCACCCGACTTTGAGCAGTAAAACACGGTAAATTAAATTTACCCGAGCAAACCTTTAACGTGTTCATCTTGGGAGGAATGAGACGGGAGAGGAACAGCATGAGAGGTGAGCGGGAAAGAGAAGGGAGGCATTCACTTGGCAGGGGCGCCAGTCGACTATCGTCTTTCGTCGACATTTGCAACGAAAGGAGCGGACCCGCAACCATTTTTGGGGAATTTTGTCAAGCCACCAACTCTCTTCTTCTTTCGCTTCGCCTTTACATTGTAATTTATTAATGTGATGTGTAAATAACGCGGGAGAAAAAGACCTTGAAAGAAAGGAGGGGAATGCAGTACTCAGAAAATTTAGGAGGTGTTCTGACATCGAAACACTCCCTTTGGCTACGCCTCTAATTTGAGGAGCCCCCTAATGGTACAGTACTGCCGTGACTCGAGGTGTCCATGAACAGGCAGGCAGTTTTGTTTCTTATTTATGACAAAGTCGCTTGCTGTAAGGGTACGAACTTTTTAAAATAATGGTCAATAGCGCTAATAAACGAAATAAATACAAAGAAGGGCACAATGACGGGTGCAACACTTCTAGCTGTTTATTAGGGAAGGATACCATTTAATAGAAAAGACTACATACATACATACATACATACATACATACATACATACATACATACATACATACATACATAATATACATACACACACACACACACACACACACACACACACACACACACACACACACACACACACACACATACTCAATGAACCAACGTCATACACGTGTCAACATGCATCAAATAAATTGATTGATTGTAGGGTTTAACATGCCGACCCAACGCAGTCGATGAAGCGCGCCGTAGTGGAGGGCTCCGGATTAATTTTGACCACCTGGGGATGTTTAACGTGCGCCAAAATCTCATACACACGGGAATTCTTGCTTTTCGCTTTTCAGGGAAGCGGACGCCGCGGCCGGGAATCGAACCCGCGACCTCGTGCTCAGCAGCGCAACACCTTAAAATTCCCCCGCACCTCCCCGAAGGGAATCGTGCAGAAATGCGAATGCATTGGGTGCACCGATGAGTGTGTTGCGAGTAATGGCGTAATTAATGACGAGAGTGTGAACGTAATCATTTATTCATCAGCACCTGTTTGTGTTATCGTTGTACCTGACGGCCACAATCACTGCCTTGTGATCGCTAAAGTGCACGGTCAAAGGGTCTTTGAGAAGCATACGCGCGTCACAGTTTCGCGTAAAGACCAGATCAATGCAACTCCCGTGAATGGTAGTGGGGCACGTGTCGAAGCCGGCAGAGAGACAATGCATAGAGTGCCTGGTCTGCATGTACTCGACCAGCCACTCGCCACTCTTCTTGCGCACGTCAACGTTGAAGTCGCCAACCAAGACTATGGGGTCAGAGGGTTTGGAGCGCACGCGCACACTTTCCATAGCCGCGTCCAGCTGCGCGGCAACGGCGTCTCGAGCCCCCGACTAAGAAATGCATTCGCATTTACGACGACGAACGACGACGACAAAGGGCAGAACTACGAGGCGCGCGCTCCGTGCGCTCGCGCTGGAGGAATGCAGGGGACATTGGCATTTACGACGACGACGACGACGAACAGAACTACGAGGCGCGCGCTCACGTGCGCTCACGCTGGAGGAATGCAGGCGCACGCCGGCCAACGGAGCAAGACAACCCCCGGCTAATAAATGCATTCGCATTTAAAATATACACGTTCTTAAACCATAACCGACACGCCCAGCAACAAGTACTTTTAAAGGCGGACTTTCCCCGTAAAGCTGGCTTTGCCTCAGCGTGTTTCCGGCGTGACCCCACGCTTAATCCAACACAGCTGCAATGTATTCTCGAGAGAAAGTTTATTTTCTCTGTAGAGACAGGCATGTCTCCCACAGGGAGCTAAATATAGCTTGAACGGACCCGCTATCCCCGCGCTCATCCATTCTTCAGTAAAAGGCAGTCTGTGGTTTGGCGGCTTCTCAAAACGAGCTCGTGCCCAAACCCCGTCGCATACAGTCATTGTTATCGTGGACAGTTTTCAGTGGTCAAAGATGCAAGAAACAGGATGACCTTGCGCATATATTATGGGCATGTCCTCAGGCGACCCCTCAGGGCTGCAAAATTACTATATTAGTGGTGAACAGTGGTACACCTCAGACTCATCACATCAACTTTGGGCCATCTGGTTAGCCGAAGACGCTGCTAGAACCCAAGGACTCCTGGCCGACGTCTTGGGTGGAGGGCTAGTCCTCAACAAACAGAAGAAATTATTTATTTAGAACGAGTGACAAATGGTAAAAGTTTTCTCTCTTTCTCTCTCGCTCTCCTTCTCCACCACCTTCCCGGGGGTGCCTTTTGCTGCAAAACTTCCAGCTCAGAATACCGAAGTCTCGGATGCGCCGCGCCATTCTTCGCGCAGACGCTACCACACTTTTTCAAGGCAAGCGACCATGAATGCATTGCTCTTACGGTTACAGCATAGAGAAAGAAATATATTTTTTCTCTATGGTTACAGCTCGCGCATAATCACGAAAGCGCTGCAACATAAGTCCGGGCTGATGGCGCGTTATTATAGGCACGTTGCGCTGATGTTTGTCTCGCAACCAGCAGCGCCGTTTTCTATGTCCTGGTGGTTCGGGGGGTCATTTCTTGTAGGAAAGATGCCACGCATGTCAGGGGCTCGGTTCGTAGCGGCCTCTGTCAGGTGCGACGTGCCTATAGCCGCTTCCTTTCTTCGTGCAGTCTTCGCCACTTCCCCATATGTGGCGCCACGATCCTTCTAGTCTGCAGCAGAACGGACAATTGGGCTAGTTGGTAGCTGTTCATCTTGAAGGTGGAAGCGCTCACACAACAGGGACGCAAGTCATTCTCGTTTTTCTACTTTCGCCCGTGTTGTGTGAGCGCTTCCCACCTTCAGCAACTTTCTAGACTGACTAAATGTGCGAGAAATGCGCAGGCAGAAACATCGCGTATACGCATACTATATAAAAGGTGTGCTTTTAATTTTGCGCTAACCCGTCTTGAGAGAAGAGAGAGAATAAACGTTTATTTAAATCAACAGGGGGGATTGTGCTGAAGCTTGAAGGAGGCGTCCTCAGTCCAGGATGCCTTGAGCGCGGGCAGCATCGACAGCCCTTTGAGCCAGCCGAAGCTGGTCGTCCAGGCTGGTGCTCGCCAAGGCGCTCTTCCAAGGATGTGACCAATCTCACTATTCCTCCCAACCTGCAACTTTCCACTGTCGAACCCGTCTTGAGCTACAGGCGCGCGGGTTGCTGGGGATGTTCATCACCAGCGTCACATTACGGCCAGTCTGAAAAATGCTTGAAGCGCCGAAAAATGATTTTCGACAAAAGCCAGATGACATGCTGTGCGGAGAAGGTAACATTTTCGCTAAAACTTCAATAAATCGCAGCCACCGATGTTCAGTGGTGAAAGTGACGGCCATCGCAAGCGCTCTGCTTAGTCTCTTGCCCGGAAATTCGATCGATAGAGGTTGTAAAAACCTTCAGTTCCACTTTTAGTTCAAACCGGGGGCTGATCGATTGCCATTAAGGTTACCCGGACCAATCTTACTAGTAGCGGAAATGAGGCATAACCGGAAGCGTGCCACACCAAGTGTTGCCTAGTGTCATAAGATAGATACATCACTGAGGCACGCAAGTGAGCAACGGCGGCCATTTTGTTGTTTATCAGTGTTGCCAGATTGCCGCTTGTGCGGCCTCACCGCTAACTTGGACGAGGTCATTTTTAAACAACACTGCCGAACGAACAGCAATACGGCATCTTCGGACACCCTTCTCCGCTGAAATGCTGCGAAGCGCGTTATCTTTGATTCGCAACCGGAACGACGCCACTCGCGCGCCGCCGCAGAGCAGGGAGGACGACCTGAACTACCACAGTTGACCGACAGAAAGCGCATAAACAAAATGGCGGCGCCCATGAGCCGTCGCAGTGTAAACAAGTGTCACGTGATGCGAACTGACCAATGAGGACGGCAGCGGCACGGAACAATAGGAGAAAAGAGTGCCGATACTCTAACCTTATCTAGTGACACTAGTGTTGCCGTGATGAAACGCGATTCGAATTTCCGGAGCATGCTTCACCTGCGACAAATCGCATCGCGCTTTATCCTTGCACTACATGGGTTGTTACCACATCACTGATGTCCTTTACGTTTGCGACTTCGCTCCGGTTACGAAACCCCGTACGACTTCCGGACAGTCCCATCAACAGCTTTTCACCTCCTCCGCTTCCTTCAACTCGCTTTCCGTCACCTTCTCGGCAAAACATGCGGTCTAGAAGTAATCTATTTAAATAAGAACGTTTCCACCACCAAATTCTTTTAATCGGGCGCATCCCCGGCTGGCCAAAAATCAGCTACAAACATCACCGCCCGGAAGAAGGCTTCCCCACGTTGCCTCCGCTTTCAGCCGGTTGGCATGAGCCGAGCAAGTTCTGCAGTTGACGCCACGCCGCCTCGTCGGTCACCGATTCCCGCGTTTGGCGTTGCAGGCAGGCCGTCAGGCGGTCACTCAATGCCGATCTTTTCGACACGTGGCCATGAGCCAAGGCGTCCACCAGAACAAGAACAACCTGGGTGGCGTTCTGCATCGCGACAGCGTCGTCTCCCTCCATCAGAGAACAAAGGAGTTCCACAGGCGGCCCCAGGTTGCCGTCGCGCAGCATTGGCACCCAGGACAGAAACAGCGGGAACAGGTCATCCACAAGGGCTTTCATTTCAGGAAGGCCCCAGTGGTGCTCCATGATGCGCGACAGGGCGACCATGCTCAGTTCAGCGGCCAGAGACTCCTCGGGAAAGCGCGATTTTGAACCCGCAACGGCGCGCGCCAGAGCGGGCACGGCGCTCACGCAGGGCGCGCCAAAATTGCTTCCGCCCAGTTCGGCGAGGATAGCGACTGCCATAGCGGCCTTCGCCTTCACAGGAGGCGCGTTGCTGTCGATGAGCTCCACAATTTCGGGCAGGTAGTAAGAGCTGTACGTGTTGCACGCCGTCGCGCCGAGGCTCAAGACGTCGACGATGATCTGAAGCCCGTGCAGGTGCTCCGTCCACGGCCTGGGCTTTGTCAGCAGTTTGGACACGAGCGGAGCGAGGCGGTCGAAGAACGGGAAGTAGTTCTCTTTCAGCTGGCTCACCAGAGTGCGGACGACGTCGGCCGTTTCTTGCAGGAGAGCCTGGTGCATACCGTCTTCCCGCTGTCTTCGCTGGCGTGCGCTTAGTTGGGGTCCGTCCAGTGACGCGCTGCTAGAGCCGGCTGGGCGGTTCCACCGGAAGTATAGCTCGAAGCACTTGTCCAGGGCTGCCGTTGCCGCTTCGATTTGGTGGGCAGGAACGAGCGGGATCCAGATGAGGCCGAAAAGTTGCTCCAGGGCGCACAATTGGCTCAGGACGGCGCTCAAGTCGTTCTCCTTCTCGATGGCTGATGTCAGCGCTGCGCTAGCGTGGACCCAGCGATCTGTGGAGCGCGTTGCGCCGCATGTCGGGATGCACGCCAGCAGCCGCGCAAAGCATTCAGAAGCGGCTGCCCTCACCGAGGGGTACGGATCCAACAGCAGCGGCAGGACGCGACAGACTGCTTCGTCGACGTAAGACGCGAAGCCTTCGCGGGCGTACAAGGCGTACCACTCGATCAAGGCGCACGTGTTGGCGCGGAACCGGACCAGGCCGTTGTCACCCCGCGAGAAGATTTGGAAGGCTAGCGGCAGCACTTGCAGCACGAAAGCCCCGCAGTCATCGTCGAGGGCCCTACTTAAAGACAAAGCGACGGACATGGCCCGTCCGAGGATGCGGTCGTTGCCCCAGTGCCACCTGTCCGACAGCAGGGTGAGCACGGCCTGCCCGATGGTCGGCGCGTCGGCAATGAACTGCGGCTTGCCTACGGTTAGGCCGATCCGAACAACGCTCTCAAGTGCCACCCACCGCAATCGGCTTTCCGTGATGCCCAAGGAGGTGGTCAGCTCCATTATCACGGGCACAAAGTCGTCGTAGAACGCGCGGAAACAAGCCTGGAGCAGCTCCGCCATTGTGGCTATAGTGGTCAGAACTGCTTCCGCAAGTGCCGCGTAGTCGATCTCGCACGGCGAATTCCCCGTGAAGAGTGCACCGAGCTTGTAGAAGAGCAGTCCTAGGTAGGATATGACCACCTCCTGCGGGCAAAACAAGAAGTAGTGCGCGAGCGTCACCGCCGCGACGTTGATCACTTCCGCCTGACCCCCTGGAGCGAGAAACGCCAGGAGGTCGGGAATGATCCTGGCGTTCGAGCTGCGGACGTAGGCCGGAGAGAGGCAGGAGACGTTTCGGGAGAGCACCTCAATCGCCTCGTTGCGGACCCTCACATCCGTGTCGTACAGGCAGCGGAACAAGCAGTCGAAGCACGCGTCGAATAGAAGCACGGTGCACTCGTAGCCACGTGAGCTTGCGGCTAGGCTATCCGCCCGGCACAACTGTTCGAGAGTGGTGAGGCCTCTGTGGCGCCGCCTCCAGTCCGCGCTCCTGAGCAAGGTGCAGACAGTCTCCGATGCCACAGGGAGCAACGCATCGCCCTTGGGGCTCAGGAATAGGTGAAGAAGGGCCTCCTTGGCCATCGTCGACTCCTCCAGCGACATGGGCCTACACGACGGGTCGGAGCCCTCGATGACAATGGTAAGCAGGCGACCCACTAGACGGTTCAGCTTCGCCGCGCCAATGTATGTCGTGAAGGCTTGCGCGGACTCGGCTGCGGACGCGGCGATAGTTCGAAGGCACCTTCTACGCAGCGGGGTGGCCTCCTTGTGGTGATCGAACACGAGCAGAAACAAGTCGACTTGCTCCTCGATCTGAGGCTTCAGTGTTCTTAGGCTGTCTACGGATATCGTTACGAGGGAAGACCGTAGGGGATCGGTCCCGGGACTCTCGGGGCGTGATTTCGGCTGAAAAGTGGCCGAGCCTGGTTTCAGGTGGGTGGCTTGCGGCGAGGGGTCTTCTGAGAGCGGACAGAAGGACCGCATGGCTTCCATGCGGCGATACCCACTTTTGCGTAGGTCGTTGTCCGGTCTTACTTCACGGCCATCGTGGGGCGCTGGCTGGGATTGTCCGCGCTTTCCGGGTTGCTCAGCCGAGATCTGCACCAAGAACAATATCAACGTTGTATTTGTTGGTGCAAACTATGTTCAACGGACGCTAAACGTGGTGTCAAAGTTGACTCTAAGGCCGATAGCGCCAATTTCGTTACTGGCTGGGATTATTTCCACTGGTACCATTGGGCTCATTCTTGCCGTCAGCGCTAGCTCCTTTGCCCTCTACACTCCGGCTGCCCGTTAAAATTGGTTTGTCTGCTCGAACTCGACCGTTTGATGCTTGTCAACATCGAAAGTTACGCTTTAACGCATTGTAAAGTTTTAAAACTTGCTGATGGCCCGCGAACTGTGAACTTTGGCTTGTCCGTTTTCAACACATCGCGGTAACGTCTCTTCGCTTTCGCTAGCCGACGTGCCGCACCTCAACATGTACAAGTATTTTAAGGGCGAAAGCCATTCCAAGAATCTAAACTGGGTTTTAGGCGATTATTTCTGGTTATGTCGCTACATTGAGTACGACGACGTTTGCAGGTCCCTAACAATGCGCTTTTCACAGCCGCAAGTGTTATATTGTCTGCGTACCTGCTCCCTTGCTACGCTGTGGTACGGACCAGCCGACGTTGCTTGGACGGGGCCGTATTTCCATTCGGGGAGTGCTCGTTCACAGTGTCTTCCCAAGAGCCCCGCTGCACATTCGTAATGCATCTGGAAGGGCCCTCCGTCCTGGTCGTCGTCTACCGGCGCCAGCAACCGACGGCTGCGTAATAGACATACAAGCACATAATTCCCACTGTGGCTGTTTCAACAATCCCCGCATAGATTATAGCATCGCTTTGTGAGTTCTTTGATATCGGCTATGACGAAGCGATGGTAAGAGGCTGTCAGTTATATTAATTGCCTCACCGGGCGTTCACTGACATTTCAATGACGTTCAGTTATGTTCAGACATTTTTTGATGACGCGGCCTTTTTAAGAGTAGGTAAGCGTGGTACCCGAACAGACGTTGCCGTTTGCCTTGGGAAACTTTCTTGAAAGGAGGCCTGAAGTGTGCTGCTACGAGTCTCGTCAGGACTCCAGTAGCTATGTCTTGTAACCGATCCGGAGCGGTGCGGTTGTGGTCTGCACCGGGAGGGAGCAGCGACCGGTGGATGGTCGGCAAGTCGTGGGGCTCCAGGCAATCGTGGTTCTCCGTGTCCAGGAAAATCTGGAAAATACGCCACGAGTAAGAAGAGTTAATATATCAAGTTTTGACATGAGACGGACACTTTGTTGGAAGTACAGTAAAAGCTCGTTGATTAGAACTCGAAGGGGACCACAAAATTGTTCGAATTAGCGGGCGGGCAGGTAATGGACATCGCACCACACTGCGCGGGCAAAACACAACGAAGCCACCTCTGGACTCGTTATCGCCAATTAGGCGCTACTACACGTTTGTTGCGCACGCCACGTGATCGCAGGCCGTGACCAGCGACCGCGGCACGAAGAAAATCTGTAATGGCATGCGCCGTTGCAGCGAAATAAGCTATCGCAGCAGCATAGCGAGCGCGCTACTCTGTTTTCTGTTTCGTTGTGTTGCATCTCAAGTATATTTGGTTCGTTTTGGAGTTGCAATACATTGTAACCACTCCTGGCCGACGTCTTCCGCGAGGAGCAATGGAAACCAAGAAATTCCAGTTCGAATTAATTGTTCTGGATACCGCTGAGTTCGAATTATCGGGATCCCCCCCCCCCCCCATTCCCCCGCCCATTGAAATATACAGGACTGTGTCGGGACCATGGCGTCAGTTCAAATGAACCATAAGTTCGAATTATCCGAGTTCGAATTAACGAGTTTTACTGTACTTTATCACGCAACAAATGTGTTTTCCGAAGACGCGTAAAGCTCCGCTTTACTTCATCCCTCGTAGAGTTCATCCGTGAAGGGGACATTTACAAGTCAGTTAACTTTACTCATCATCTTATTCAGATCTCCTGATTTATGCCATGCGGCAAAATAAACACTCTAAAAAACTCTGCGACGTCCTGGTCTAAGGAATATTAACACACGTCCATACCTTTAAACTTACAGTAAAGGTTTATTACTACTGGTCTTTTTTGTTACTTTTACAACCACGCTGATAATTCATTAATGAAGGAGCAGGCATGTCGCAGTAAAGCGCGATGGGCTTGTGGAAGGCAGGAGTTTTAATGGCGACTGGGGCGGGGCAAAAGGTCCGAGGAAGAAAGATACGAAACATGCGATAGATGTATGATTGTATGGAGTGACGAGAAGTGGGAGGAAGAGCCCGACGACGAAAGATACGAGGCATGCGATAGAATAGTCGCGATCGTGGTTGTACGACTGGCAGAGCACGAAGGCGGGTCCAATGGAACGTACATGAGCATTGCCTAGAAGCGCGACGAGGAGTTGTACGCGAGGTCAGCGGCAAGTGTCAAAAATTGGTCCGGCTAAGAATTGAGGCGATGTTATTGAGTGCAACGAGGGGTTTGGCTAGGACAGCGGTTAAGGAGCGTGACCAGGAATTTGACGATCAGAATGTCAAAGCTGTACTAAGCTGCTGCATTGCTCTTGGCTTCGTCTAAAGCGCGCGGGAATCAAATCTCAGGCACCTGGAAGGTTCCAGTGATCTCGGTTGAATAAGCGACGTGGGCGAACGGGCATGCCCCGTGCACGAATGAGTTATTTCCCCGGCCGGCGCCACGACGCGTGGTGACACCGACACACGTGCCTTGAAGACGCGCCTCGAGAAAGCGCCGCACGGTCACGGTTCAGCAAACTCTGCAGTGATACCGGCACGACTAAATTGTTCGCGGAGAACAAGCGCGAAGGATGCTGAAGAGCACGTCTTTACCTACGCATGGGGACCAATAGCACGGCTGCGCCTGCTTTGCAAACGACACCGTGCACGCATTCGGTGCATGCACTCGGGCTTGGCTGCAATCACGCCTAGCGGCAAGACGCGGAACTCTTCAGGACTCTACAACCCTCCCCGTGACGTCAAGCCACAGTGGCGCGTTCATTGATAACCTGTTCCTCACTGCAAGCACACACTTTGGTATCGTTCTAAACCGTTTCTTTAACTCGCGTTTCTTTCAATTCGCCTTTCTCCCTATTTTGGGCCCTTTTCCCGGGGGGGGGGGGGGACATTGGGGTCCCCTTTTTTGGGGAAAACCCCCACCCCTTGGGGGGGACCCGGGGGGGTTTTGGGGTTCCGGGGCCCCATCTTCAAACTACGAAAAGGGAAAATGTTAAAAAAGGGGGCGGGGTAACGCCTTGTGTAAAAATCCGCTTCTGCTCTGGGCTGGGAAAAAAGCTGGGAGGTTTGGGGCAGGGTCGTTCTTTTTTCCCCCATGACGGTCAAAAACTTGGGTTGTTTAAAAGGTACCTGCCCCGTGCACGAGCGCGCGGTCTCGTAGACGAGCTGGAGCGCGAGGCGAAGTGCTGGGACTTGGATGGTGATGGGGTTGTTCCAATTAGGGGCGTCTGGTTCAAGGCTAGAATGGTGGTTTTTCCTCTTTCAATAAAATTTGTCGTTGCAAACTACGCAAAATGAAAATTGTTTCCCAGATTAGCGGGCGAGAGGGTAACCATTCACTTGTGTGACAAACGAATGCACCGTTTTTAGGCATGAAGATTTTAAAAAGCAAAGGTTATCGGGCTAGGGTACAGTGATTTCATGTATTGGAAAAACGCTTCGAGTTACACTTAGTCTTTGAAGCGCGCGGCGTTGGAAAACGAACGTCCTTGTGTGTGTGCCGGTCATGCTTCAAACGGTCCATGATTTAGATGGTGACTGCGCAGTTGTAGAGCACTCCAGGATGTTCGTATTCCTCACAAAAGTAGCTCGGGACGTCGGCTCGAGCGTGGAGAGAGAGACAGAGAGGGAGAAAACAAATATTTGGAAACAGTTGGGAGCTTTGGCTACGGGAGACCCTTTTTATTTTTATTTATTTAGTACACACAGAGCACATAACATAAGCAAATAAACAGCACATAAGTATAGCAGCAAATTGTGGAAATATTCATTGAAATGATCAGAAATGTCTTGTTTGTCGGTAAAAAGCACGTCACCATGATCTAGTCCCTCTAGTCCCTCCAAGTTATAATTATTAATCACAAATTCATCGTCACTACTATTACCTAGCGGTGAGAAAAACAAATACGTGTACATTATATTACCATGTGGGAAATTGCACTTTATACAGTTTCACTAGTGATCCCCCTTGACAGAGTGTAATAGCTCCTGAATTTTATTTCAGTACTTCATTTAGTTACTTTTAAAAACAAATTCCTGGGTTTTAATATTCTTATTTTGTATCTGCATTGCTTGAGGCGTCTCCCAAATAATATTCTTCTGTTCTGGCCAATCCCCCGTCTCTATGGCACCGATGCTCAAGAGCTACGGACCACCGTCTGATGAGGAGAGGCGTATCCGGACGGTATTTCCAAACGCTTCGCTGCACAGAGCACCCACGTGACATGTCTGTTTGTGCGATGCAGAACGGTAGTAAACGTCGTCATTGGCTGCGCCCTAAAGCTACCTCGACCTAAACATACCAAATCACTATTATTAACAAAACAACCTGTACATTTGAGTTTAGAAGAAAAAATATATATTTAGAAAAAAAAGTGAGGCAATGAAAAAAAAAAAAAACTAAGAGATAGTAGACCTGCTGGGGCTCGAACCCAATCCTTCAGCGCCAGTACTCAGTACTCTACATCAAGGCCACAGAGCCCGAACGGAGGGCTCGTTTTAGCAGGCGTCAAAATAATAGCGCGCGCAGTGACATCACACATGTCACGTGGGTGCTCTGTGCAGCGAAGCGTTTGGAATCACGCTTCCGGGACCTTCCACTCCCTGCTCCGCCTTTGTAACAGCAGAGTTGTTAGGCCAACATAAATCCGTCCGGCGGAGACGGAAGTCCCCGAAGTCACGTCAGCACGTGCCTCGCGGCGACCGCCCGGCGTCGTCCAGGCTTGCGCGTGGGCTTACGCGACACGAAGAGTTCCCGCCTTCGTCGTCGTCTCGTGCAACGACCGGCGCGCTGCGGGTCCGCCGCGCCGAAGACGATGACGACGATTCTGTGAAGCCATCCTTTCACAATCCACTCTCTATCTTGAAATTAGACTAAATTCTGTAGTAGTGGTAGTAGTAGTAGTAAACTTTATTCACAACAAAGGTAGAAGGGGAGGGGGTGGAGTTAAGGGCGGAATCCTATTTCCAGGACTCCAGTGGCGAAAGCCCCTAGCTTGGCTCTTTCCAGCAGTTCTCGCTGACTGGAGAGGTCCGAGCTGGACAGTGCCGCTTCCGAGGACTCTATTGATGTTGTAGTTGTTGTTGGTTGTAGTTGTTGTAGTTGTTGTAGTAGTTGTTGTTGTAGTTGTTGTAGTTGGTTAGTCGGCATAACCGGAGTCGGTCGCTAGCCGCACTGTATGGAGGAAGGGCGTATGAATGCCCAGACTCCCCGCGGTCCATGATTTGCCTCGCGAGGGAGTCCGCTTTTTCGTTTCCTTCCAGTCCCTCATGGGTCGGGGCCCATATTATTTTGTGTTTGCCTTTCGGTGTCAAAGGCATTATATTCTTTGCTGTTTTAGGAATTATTCCGCAAATTAGGTTTGTAATTTCTCTCGTGGAGTCAGTAAGAGATTTTTCTTTTTGTGCTCGCCCCACCTTATGACCATTAGGATGGCGGTGGTTTCGGCTTCTTGTATGTTCTGTTTGTTGCTCATTAGGAAGTCTACAGTTTTCCCGTCGCAGTTGACTACCACCGCTGAGGCGTTGCCACGGCTGTTAGTTGCCGTGTCAGTGTAAATTCTTTTTTCTGCTTCGCTCTTTTGCATCGTATGATTGATTACAATAAAATAGAACTCTTCTTGCCTAATCCCCCTAAGTGGGTATGCGCTATTTTTTGGGCCACCACCACCACGACAAGTGGAGACGGCCACCGGACCAGCTGACGAAGAAGTGGAGGTCTACCGAGGCGAGTACACGCCACAAGAGGACTTGCCTTACGCGGCTGTGCCTTCGGAAGCCGAGGGCGAAATGGATGACGACAATTGCTACCCAATAAAACACTGTACATACTTTAATTACAGTGAACTAGAATACTTTTGTAGAGACAAATTCGCGGCCCTCCTTGTGCACTGACGACCGTCGGTGAATCGAAAGCCGCGGCATTTGCTCTGCACATGCTTATCTCGGGTGCTGTCATTACTGGAAACATCTAATTACATTCAGTACATTGTCGATGCAACAAGAACAGTCCAGACAGTGGCCGCAGAGCTACACCCGTTACCCATCAAACAAGATTGCCGGAGCGGCATACGAAAGGAACAGGGAACGCGTGCTTCGGTTAAAACACAGGGTAAGAGAGCGGTCATCCGCTGCTAACAAAATACATGTAAGCAAGTCAGGAGGCACAGTTCGCGTAGGTTTGCGGGACCGGGCAGCTGGACGGGTGGCGCCACCACTCGGTGCTCCCGTCGTTACGGGAATGGACCAGCGCAGTGCACTACGCAGCGTTCTGTTGATTTTGTCGTGTTTGCTTCGGTGCTTTTAATGTTTCGCTGGTTTTGTGAGCAGATAAGTGCGGTGAAACGAAGTCTAGGCGGATGTATTAGGTTCTTAGATAAACTAACGTGTACATAAACTATAGAACTCAGAAGTTCTAGGGCACTATCAGAAAAACCGTTTCGGGTAAAGGTGTTTTAAGTGATGCCCTTTCATTTGGGACAAAGAAAATATACTCGACAAAAATTGGTTGTCTGTCCCTTTAAATATGGGCTGGCTCGTGGCAGTGTGTGTCTATCTTGAGGCGGATGTGAACAGCATGCTCAACTCGTACAGCAACTGCATTTTACTAGCGAAAAATACACGCGGACGAGAGAGTACACAGGACACTTGCTGAGTGTCCTGTGTCTCCATTAGTGGCTAGTGGCTAGTGGCCGCTACACTAGTGGCTAGTGGCCGTCTCCACTAGCGAGTGTCCTGTGTACTTCTTCTTCGTCCGCGTCTATTTTTCGCTAGTAAAATGCGGTCAGATAACCAACTAGCCCAACTTTATGCCCTAATCGTACAGCAAGGCGAGCTGATATGACATCGTGACAAATGTTTATGTCGTGGTAGGATTCCCGGTAGCAGGGGCAATTTTCGAATAGCCGTAAGTATGGGGCATCTGATGTACGGTACTTTGGTGTGCGTTCGAAACAACCTTAAATGATTTAAATATATCCCCCTACTGTGATAGCAAAAACATTTCTTGACTGGCTTCGTGAGTTAGATTCTGGTTAAATCACAGCTGGGCACCAATCCTTCCACTAATTGTGTGGCTGCGCATCCCATCACCGCACTGCATTTCTAAGGCTATTTTATGCGCAACGCTCTTGCGGTGCAGCTCGGCTGATATTGGTTTAAAACCGTGTCTGGATTGCCGTCCGACAGCACTCTAGCTCAGCGCTGCAGGCATGGCTTGACTGCCGTCCGACGACAGTGGAATATTTAGGACTACGCTAGCAACGCCCGAAGTGTCTGTCGTAGTGTAGGGTTTCCGGTAGCTTCCCGATGCCAAGGACGTGGTTCGAGACTGGCTCTTGCCTCGATAATTTTTAACAGCGAAGCCGTTTAGCAAATCGTAATTTTTCGTGTCCGCAATTAAAATACCAAGAAACTGCCGAGGGCGCGCACGTGAGAGCGGACCTCACGGCGACCGCCCGGCAGTTAACAAAACCATGGAAATGCCTAGCGCTCATGTGAGCGTGCCTCGCGACGACCGCCCAGCGTCCCCTGCGCACGTTCGTCAAGCCAAGCATAACCACTTTGGGAGAATGGCCAAGATTTTCAAATAAGAAACTCCAGCGTTCGTTGTAATCGTGGCAAGACTTACTCGGAGCGAGAAAGACTCCAGCGCTCGCAGTAATCGTAAGAACACTTGCTCGGAAGGAGACTAACACGTCATAGCGTACGCATCCCCCCCTCCACCAACACCAAGGTGACGTCCAATGATTATCCCTTCCAGAAAAATGAAGGAAGCTCATACTTAGAGCAACAATGAGGGAGTATCATTGCGGCAGCGAAGAAGAAGCAAATCGGCTGCAATCGTGGACTAAACCTTCGTGATGGTCGTGAAGTTTACGTACAGCTCCACTACATTTAAGTCTTACGCGTTGGTGTGAGCTTCCTTCATTTTTTAACCTTTAAATTTAAATATTATTCACATGGCTTAGGTAAGCTTTTGGTGTTTATTAGGTTAGTTTATGAGGGGTTACCTTACTTTGCGTTAGGTAGAGCTAGAACCACTAGATCAGGTTTCAGAGTATCGTCACTTTTTTCTCTCATTGTTGTGTGCCGCCGACAGCGGCCATTGGTCGAACCGCGTCACGTGACATTTGTTTACCCGGAAGACCCATGGGCGCTGACATTTTGCTGCCTCTGTGTTGCCACGGGCGCGCGTTCTTCGATAAATCGTGATTTTCGGAGCGCAGTGGCTGTATGCACGTTGAGAGTGAGTTTGTAGCCCCAGCAGAGTAGTCGATGCCGTGCTGCTCTGACCGTGCTGCATCTGCACAAAATGGCTGCCGCCGTGCGTCATGTCGTACTCTAAGGCAACCTTATTAAGGATTATAGTTCATGCCATGAACTAGCTGCAGCACTGTGGGGCTACATTGTTGTCCCCCAGGGCGCTAACTCACCGCGAAGGAGCGACTAAAGGCGCCGGGGCCTTGCGGTGCGCACTTGCCGTAGGGGAGAAGGGAATGGCCTTTCGGACCCCCTTCACGGCATTGGCGCCCTCAGTGGACGCACTGTTGACACAATGTAGCTCCACAGTGCTGCGTAGCTTGGATGACTATAGGATGAGCGATGGTTGTGCCTGGACGGGATTGGTTTTTGGCGTAAGCCTGCACTGGCCGAGGTGAGCATGTATTGCGTGGACTGAAGGCCGGCTGGAAGCGTCGAGCATTATGGAGGGCTTAAGTACCGTCGCACGGCACTCTAGACACAGCATGGTTTAAATTCTGTAACGGCCGCAATCGAATCAACCGGTTAGGGCCCTTTAGTGAACCGCATGCGAACACCGAAGCTGCCGTGTGGACGAGATCGAAGAGGAGGAGTTCTGCTTGGAGACGGCGTCGCGCGTCTTCCTCAACCGGCGAAACCCTAGGGTCGCCCACCTGTATGTGTCTGCAGACACTACTGGGAGCTGGTCACATGCCAGAACGCACCACTGCACAAAGCACTGCCATCGTCCACTTACTATTGTCATCGCTGTGATAAGTTTATTTATGCCTACAGCAGGATGAAGCCGGTATAGTATTCACTGAAAAGTTTAGCTGTCAACTTATTCTTGCAACACTGGAAACTGCACGACATGGAACGCCACGGACATGGCGCGGCTTGTGCCACTCCGGCCGCACGCTGCAGAAAAAAAGGCACAGGCGTGCGTCGTCTGCTGCGTTTCAACCCGATTCTCAACGGTGTTGTCACCAGAGATGTTCGATCAGATTAAAGGGAAATCTCAGCTTTGAATCCTGCACCAGGGCGAATTTTTCTTCAGCTGCGAAGTTTCTGAGACAGCTGTATAGCTTTCCTTTGTAGCCGTAGGGCTGCATTGAGGTGGATGTCAAACTTTCCTTCGCAGATGTGTTATTAATCGCGCTCACATTGGAGTTGACGCATTACTTTGCGTTCGGTGGGGTAGAGTTTGGAACGCCCAACACACATCATGTGCTTAGCACGGACAAGTACCGCCATCCCGCGGAGCCAGACGTAACCAGTGAGGTCGCACTCTCATGGTTGCCTGCATGCGTGCCTCCTCAGTGAATACAACCTATAGCAGACTACCAACCGCTCCCATCCGGCTTCGTTCGAATCCAAACCATATCCTCCTAATTTTATCATTCCTCCTCTCCGCACTACAGTGCTGCTGAAAATGGCGTTACCCTAGCTTTCTACCATTTTTCGCACCGGGAGCCACGTGCACGACAATTGCTTTCATGGACGAAATAAAATTCCTTATAAAATCAACGGAGGATGTAGGTGGTTCTTAGACGTTTGATTCTTGGTTTCAAGGTCCCAGCTGATGATAAAAGCAGCGAAGGTTGCATGCGATTGTTGTTAGGTGCCGTAATTTCGGTTTCGAAATTCCCGCTGACGAATTCCCGCTGACGAATTCCCGCATTCGGCGGGCAAAATCTGTTACGTGAACGCACTCTATCCTGTGTGCGTGGTATTTCGCCATTAAAGTAATCGCAGCGGGTCACTCTCTCCGCAAGTGTTTATAAAAGGATATTTATAAGCTATATTTCCTTGTGCTGTCGACGAGCTATTGAATGGATTGGCGCAAGCAATGACTGACACGCGCCCTTCTGGGCGCTCTTGCCCGCTCGACATACGAATGATTATTGGGAGCCGCTTCTTCTGTTTTGTTGGTATGCTTGTATGAAGACAGGTTGACGCAACACATTGGGATCAAGTGGATAAAGAGGAAAATAAGTCTTTATGGGGATGCACTCGAGCTATTCCATACTATCTTGAATTTAGGCGTCACAATCGGCGTCTAAAGAAAGCTTATTGAACTCAGTGACAATCGAGCTAGGATTGTGTGATGGTAGCGGGGAAAAGTTTTTACTTAAAGGAAAAGCGCACTTTGCGTTTGGGAAAAAACATTTGTGGGGAAAACTACACTCCTGGGTAAGCTGAAACCCCGCGTCTACCCTGCAGAAGATGCCGACCATTTTCCTGGTGATCGAGAGACTGCGTGCACATTTCGTACAAGAAGCAGAAGCCGGAGGAAACGGCCATGAAAGAGTGGGTACGAGTACTAGTATTACTCGCGGGAGTAGTGAGGTGCAAGATAAAGGCATGACCGAGCCTGTTCTCTACCAGCTTCATGCACACCCTCGAGGTGGACAAGCGGCCAGCCGTGAGCGACCTGGGAGCCGTACTCAGCTCTTATTAAGATCTTCGAAGTGCTTTTCCTCAGGAACGACATGAGTTCGGCCGTGAACGTTGGTAAGTGCGCGTGCGTGTAAGGGCGTGTGACCAGGTAGCACACATGGACGTGCGTTCTTTGGGGCATTTGCGCGAGGGCCCTCTGTCAGCAATGGACCAGGAGGACCACGAATTATCGACTTTCGCGATCCAGGCACAGGATATAGGCCGCGTGCGCTAAGCGGGGTGACTCAGCCACTTGGTTGTGACACCTGATTTATTACAGTCCCCTCATATAAAACCCTAGTACCATACTCCTGTTACATTGCTCATACTCGGGTACGGCTATAAACAGCTATGCACTGTGACTCGAAGGTAGTTTTTGTCCTACATAGTTTTTCGCATTACTTTTTCGAACCAGGTGTACTTTACAAACTTTGATGCGTCTTAGAGACAGGTCTCAGAGTCTAGCCACGCGTGGCGTGTCCTGGTGTAGGACAACTTCCAAAAGCCAGGCGTCTTTAGTGGCTACTATCTGCGGCAGTACACTGCAGATGTCTCTGACCGTCTAATTAGCGAATAATGTGCAATTTATAAGGGGGGAGGGTGAGGGATGGCGGGGGGGGGGGAACGGAGAGGAATATAAATTAACATCGCAGATTGCCATGAAGTGGGGGATATCAACACCAACTCGGTGACAGGGTGGTTTCACAGAAAGAGAATTCTCCTTGTAGGCTATGAGGCCTTCCGCATCGCCGTCTACGTATACAGTTCGATGCTCCTGAGGATTCTGCCGTACCTGTCCCAGACGCTGCTGTTCAGCAAGAAGTACATCGGTCGGTTATTTTCGAAAAGGGATTTGTAAAGTTTTTTCATTTCGAGCGGCATGCATTCGTAGTACCGTGCACGCGGAGCAGTGCGAATGGAAATTGCGCATGCCACCTGACGACCTTGCGGCGAGCGGTTGCCAGCGGTTTGTCTCTGCGCACAAGCTCCAAAAGAGATGATACCTACTCACATTCATAGCCTTCTCGATGTCCTGTCCGTTCCCCGGAAACTAGGGACGTTTGGTTGTGGTTTCAAGTTTTATTAAATTGCTGGATTAACGTATTACTGGTAGCCAAGACAGCGCTCCGCCCTGGACAAGAAATTCCAAGAAACCGCAAGGTAAACACGCGATCTTTTTAAACTGTTGCTCCCCTATCATTGTAACCGTGTCATCGTGGTGCTGTAGCGGTATCAGACAGGATTCGTCTGTAGACACGCGGATTGTGCACGAGCGAGGTGAGGCTGAAGTAATGTTCTCCCTTGGCATCCCTTTCACCCACCGAATACACACGCCATGCCCTGCAACTATCGGCAGGCCGAAGTGGAGGGCAACCTAGGCTGTGTCGTTCCAATTCGCGGACAGCTTGGTAGACAGTTTACGAAGGAGTCTAATTAGACGTCTAAAGGAATAAGAATTGGAACGGCGCAGCGGTCACGAACGAACACCAACGCAAATGGCAACCTCGTATCAGACATGTTGAGCAATGCCAGCCGCAGGTTTCGTAAATATTATTACCGTTATTTTACAACATTACGTAATTTAAAAATTAAGCAAAAGCATCTTCACCACTATTAAACTATGCGAAATATACAAATGAAAGAACAATATAGTTTGCTACAACATTAATACGCAAAAAGGTGGTGCTGGCGTCACTTGATAGTTTAGAGAGGAAGGTAGCCTGCATGTTGCTGACTTCGATGCTGCCTCCGCGAAGCAGCCCTTGTTGCCGGCTTCGTTCGAATTGGAACGGGGCTTAACATGGCGTACTTACTGTCCGCGAAGACGGCAACGAAGCCGTCTAAAAGGTAAATTGGAACGTCCCGTCGTCTGTCTTTCCCTGTACTCTTAAGATTTTGGCTATAAACCCTTGGCAGGATAAACAGAAGAAACGACAAGGGTAATTGCTTTCACTATCGCACTGTACACGCCGGCCTTTTTTCGGCCGCGCAGCCACAGCAAGTGTGGCGAGGTGCTGGCACATCTTCGTCACGTGACCGCATTGGCTGAGGACACGGTCGGCATGGCGCCTCTACTTTGGCCGAGCTCCCTGTACACCAGTGTGAGTAGCCTCACTTGTCCTGCGAAGGAAGGATTATTACGTTGTCAATTAATTATCAAGTGAACAGTAAGTGTCTTGCAATATTTACATCTCGAAAGAGAAAAATTTACACAAGTGAGCTCACTCATGCAATTAAACAATGTTTCGACGTAGGGCGCATTTTTCTAAGGGCCCTTGCCGTAACGTGGCTTTGTCTTGTTATTGCTGAAATGAACCTCTTGAAGCAAATATAAAGGGGCATGACAATGTTAGTTTTTGTGCGTTACATAACCATATACGATTTTCTAGCAGTGTCAGCGGAAAACGTTTTCTTATGAAATGGTTCGACCAGGTCCATGAATATGGATGCCTTCAGGCGTAACACTATATGAAGTAACTTCGAATGACAATTACAGGAAATTTTCAAACAAGAAATTCTCAGAGCATCAGATATTACTGTCGGTAAATTCATGATGTATGCCAAGTATCGCCCCCTTGTGGAATGGTTTTATTAGGTACCTTGACTACGATTGCTGCTAATCCACGACATTGTGAGCACCTCCATCTGTCCTGTGCAGTTGGCATCAATGTACCGGCCCTGAACACCGTCTAGGAGACAAGACATGCCTGGAGTTCGTCATC
The DNA here is from genome assembly GCA_013339765.2 of Haemaphysalis longicornis. Lineage (NCBI taxonomy): Eukaryota > Metazoa > Arthropoda > Arachnida > Ixodida > Ixodidae > Haemaphysalis > Haemaphysalis longicornis. The sequence goes on along the minus strand of CM023458.1, from coordinate 82,666,502 downwards.
AGCTATAGAGCCAAGGTATCATACACCCATATCAATGAGATCGAGTTCTACCTCACATAAGCCATGGCCATGTGGTATGATCTCGACGTCTACAACGTTGCCTAGCGTTTCCCGACTCAGTGCGGGAGGTTGGTCAATGAATGCCTTTGTGATTAAATTGGTTTGCGTGCAAAACAGAGTTAGTGTGATGGTGAAAAAGGGTGTACGTTGAAAAATGAAATTACTCGGACATGACAGTACGCTAGGCTGTGTTGCGCCACTCCATGAGGGCTTACTTCGATGTTCAGCTTAGAGAAGTGCCATATAGGCACGAATAGATTGATCCACTTGATCCTCTTGTAGCGCATGTTTTCTTCGTCATGTAGTTTTTAGGCTTGACACCAAAGGCTTAGGAATAAAAAATGCCATACCGCATTTCACTGAGTCCCTCACTTCACACATGGGAACAAACAATGGGAGCAAAATATTGAATAAAAAACGAATGCAACAAATGTGATGCAAGGCAGCAAGGCAATTAACTAGGGGTCTGGATACCTGTAGAGAACTCACGTACTGTAAGGCATTTTCTTGCGGAACAGCTAAGTCCAAAAGCCAGCCAGGTAAACTACCTTTGCGAAAGGTTTACCTCTAGCACAACCTTGCAAAACGCTGCGGCGAAATTGTGTAAAAGCAGCGAAAGGACAATAACGCGTGAGAAGAGTCAGAGGAGAAAGACCATAGGAGTAAATAAATATACCGAGCAACTGTAATTTGAATTTCTTACGAATGAGAGTTAAAAATGGAACAAAAGAACAGTTTGCTCAGGCGACTGAACGTAGTGAGCCATCCGCGATGGTTCTGCACACACTTTATGCTACTAAATGTTTGCGCGATGCGAATAGTCGATAACTGTACATTTGAAAACTTAGTGTAAAAACGTTCCGTACCATCACTGCTGCTGCACCGATGGCATCATCACCGGTGCCCGTCATCAATTGGTGGCTTGCACTAGCTGCTTCGGTCTTACTCAAAATTAAAGCTCGCGATCTCCACAATCAGCCATCTCTGCAAACAGGTCTTTGTCTCTAGAGCCCAGGTTTTCACACCTAGGACAATGCGTGTTTCGTGCTCGTCGCCGTCGTGATGATACCTGCGCTTGTCTCTTTCACCACTTCCGGCATGTTGGAGAAGCCACGAAAATTTGCGCTAGCGTAGACAAATAGCGTAAACAAGCGTAGTTTAGACCAATAGCGTAATCAAATATTTCTGTGAAATGAGAAATAGGAGGAGAGAAAGCACAGTTAAGATCAGTAATCAACGGACGAAGCCTTGTTGCCAAGCGCTTTTTCATGAAACCAGAAGGGCTTTTCAGGTCATTTGCAATTGTTTCGCACTTTGCATGGCGGTGGTACGAAAGATTGGAAGCTTTCTTGCGTTGTTTTCCTTCAGCCTGTTTCAACATCACCTCTTTCAATTGGTACATGTGCCATTTGTTCTGCATTTTTATGCTAACGTCCTAGATGTCTGAGGGATGTCTTGTAGGGGTCCTCGCAGGACCTCTTGGTGCGGCCTGAACCAGGGTAGCAAGGAGTGGCTCTTTCGGGCCAAGACACTGAAGCGCACCTTCCACTGGCGCTCGTTGTACTGGGGACGCAGGGCACAGCTCCACCTGTCGAAGATCAAGTGGGAGTAGCGCCACTGTTCTGCTTTAACGGGCACCGTTTCGAGGCACCTTCAGCGCCTTTTTCCGCTGCGTGGAGGTAAATTGGGAAGAGAGGGTTGCGAGAATAAAATATTTACATGATTTAGGGTGGCACCCACATATCGACAATTCAGGAAATCGCTGATGTGTGCCAATATTTTAGTGAATGCCCATATATACACGAAGGTATTTCCATGAGTGCTGGTGCATATAGTATATTTCTTATTCGTACGGGGTTCATTAATTTGTGTATTTATCACGTATTTATTGAATAAATGACTGGCAAACGTATCAAAGAGCCGCTGGAGTTTTTGACCCACAGAAAGGGTGTGTTGGTGAGCAAACTTTCAACGTACAAGAGTTGCACGGTGCGACAGATGTCAGGACCGGACAGGATAAGGGGGTTGTGTTGCCATGCTGCTTCGCTTTTGCGCGGAACGGTATCATTACTATCACGTGTGTTTGATTTGCGCTTAAAATTTGTGCGTGAGATCTTCGAGAAAAACTTTGATGAATTCCAGCTTCGAGGTTTTTACACTTGGCAGTGAACCACACACGAAACCATTTATTTGAGACAAAACTCCTGCGCTCATGCGTAGATGGCCGTGGCTACGAAGCAGGTACGCCTCACTTCTACAACGCAAGCGTAGAAGCGGGGATTCGCTGAAGGCTGGCTGCAGAAACGCTTAACCGCTTCCGCAAATACTTAAACTTGTCAAACGTAAATAACACCAAGGACATTGTGCCTAACGAGCCACTATAGAGCGTTGCGAGAGAGAGAAAACATTTTAATCAGCACTATAGCGCGAGTGGAACCCTCTTTGCAAGGGCGAAGATCTAACTCCAAACGCGCTCGCAGTGAAACTCTTGGGTTTTTGGTGTAACACCGTGACGCCTATCCCGACATAAAGCGCATTTACTGGACTTGTCCCTGCGCCAGGTCATCACCCCACTTTCTGCATTCACACCTTTTACCACCCCCCTTTTGTACACCTGGAAGACCTGGGGAACTTCTACACCGAAACTTCGCCCAGCCCTCTGGTCTCACCTCGTCCTGCACATGGCCCACGTGTGGGGCCCTAAATGCCGCGGAGAACCAGTCCACATACTCCACCTTCAGCAAGCCGCGTATGGGTCGCTCGAATGAAGTTTTTATCCGTCTCAAGGCCGAAGAACCTTCCCGACTCCGCATTCCCAGTTAACAAGAGCAGAAGCCACCACCCTTCGAAGACTACAGACGAATACGTACCCCCACAGAACCCTACTCTATGCGATTTACCCCACCCAATACCCGTCTACCTGCAATATTTGTCCAACGCCCGGTACACTGTACCACCAGATTTGGGAGTGCCAGAAGACCCCAGGCCTTGCGCCAATAACCTCCCCCTCCTACAAGCAGTGGGTGAACCGCCTGAGGAGCCCGGACCTTGGGATCCAGCGTGAACTGGTGAAGAGGGCCTGGACCGCCAGCCGAGCTCAGGGTATCCCGGAATAGGGAAGCCCCCCACCGGGCGGGTGCCCTAGCATCTGCAGCAGCTTGGCAAATAAATATTTATTCATCAACCCTCTTTCTTCCTCGACGTACTTTTGGCAACAATGTTTGTGGCCAATAATATTCAAAGATGTAAAGATGAAATAAAAAATTTTATCCCCTCAGAAGTACGAGGAGGCAGGCTACGACTGAGGGCTACAAAAACCTGACAGAGGCCCAAGCTCCCTTCGGTGCAGTTGTATACAGCAGCATCTGTACAATTACTGAGAAGCAAAAATTGCACTATAAGCTTTTAGTGAAGCTAAAAAACATACAATGTGACCACCACGAAATATAAACACATGCCAATGATCTAACAAATTCGTCAATTTGCAAAAGAACAAAAAGCACTAAATAAAACAAAGTACAGGTGCCGCCTGGAGTAATTAGAACACGGAGCTGTGGCCGAACCGTATCGTAGCGCCGTGTAGCTGCACCGGCGGCAAACAAAAGGACGTGTACAGGCATGCGCGCCTGCCGACGGCGATAGCCCATCTATATTGCTCAAACCACTTGTTCTAACTTGGATTCGAGCATTCTTCGCAGCATAATAGCCTCGGCGATGGATCTTATAGCATACAAACGTAAAAATATTTGAACGCAAAACTGTCCCTGCAATATCCTGTGATAGCGCACCGCTCTGGGGCAGCTCGCATGCGCCGAAAGTGTGCCAGAGACGCTATCAGACGTGTCTCTGCTATCAGCACCATTGCTGAAACCAGTATGCTGGGAAGACCGGTCGAAGCCAGGTTAAAATAACTGGTTTGAGAGATATAGATGGGCTATTGCCGTCGGCAGGCGCGCATGCGTGTTCTCGTCCTTTCGTTTACCGCTGGTGCAGCTTCAGGGCGCTCCGATACGTTAAGGCCATAGCACCCGTGTTCCAATTACTTCGTACGGCACCTGTAAATTCTGAATCCCTCTCACCCCACCATCCCCGAAACCATGACACTAAAACGGGTCGTTTTTTTTATCGATTTGGAGAAAGTTCTCGAAGATGAACAATGCGAAACATTTCTGCATGTTTGGAGAACCCTCTTCATTAGCAGATTTCTTCATAAAAAATTAACTTTGCTAATAGCACGTCACACAGTATCACTGATAAGCTGTGAAGAGAGTCCACCACAGGAACTACTCAAAAATTTTGGTTAACAAAACAACACAAACTTTTGCTCCTTTGTGGTTACCTTACCTCTTGATGCGCAGGCCTCTTCCTGAAAAGTTTGTGCAACATGAAGGTTTGGGCAAAAGTATTTTTATCTGAGCCAACAAGCTCCAGGCACCCGGATTTGCTACACCAATATCTGAACCGATCGAATCAAGGCGCGTCTAGTAGTTAAGCAAAAGTAAACGGTGCACTACGCTTATCCCGGGCTCTTGATGGATAGGTAAAATGCAAACACCACAGCACTGGCTTGCAGAGTAAAGATCAGCACTCTGTACACGCTTGAGCAACACGAGGCCTGAACTGTACATCCAAAGGCACGGTTTCTGCGGGGCGTGGTGACGTGCGAACTCAAGCCGAAGTAGATGCGTTGACTTGAACTCGGGTAACGGAGTAGAAACTGAAGGAGCTGAGATGTCCAGAGAGGACATAATTAAGTCTGCTAACGGCGGACTTCTCTGGATAAGATGGATGGCTAGCTTCTTGGGGAAAAAATCTTGTACAGAGTGGCTCCCTTCACTTTCTACTGGCGTCAGAAAGGAAGTGGGCTTGGAGGACGAGAGTCCAGTGAAAGGGGGCACCGGACACCGATTTTCCAGAGAACCAGCCCCATCAAAGGGCTGGTGCAGAGAAGCGACACTAACGAACTGACAGTGAAGGATTGCTGCATCTTAGCTGGCGAATCACTTTGCGCAGCGAGACTCTCCAAAGCTCTAAAAATAACCGAGTCCACCGTATTCCTGAAAACTTTGCGTGGTCGTTGTTAACCCTACAACAAACGTCTTCGAGGTTATAGCAGCATGCACTATAACCAGTGGTAGTCTAAAGTTAGTGCGTGTGCTGATACCACCCTTTTCTAGACTAGTAAACTAGAGGCTTACCGCGGCATAATGCAGAGAAGAGCCAAACGCCATGGCTGGCAAAGAACAGCGACTGAAGCATCGTTCGTCTTCAAAGCTGTCAATCCTGCTGACAATTTTCTTAGCTTATTTAATAAACAGGACCTTTGTATAATGTTGACTGAATCATGTTGGGGGGATATTGTGCTTGGAACTGGAACGGGGCCTTCTTCTGACGTTAAATACTGCAAGTTAGCATTAATGGCAAATAATTTATCTATATTCAGGAAAGATAGAACAGTGTCTCACGCTGGTGGTGTCATTACAGCCGTTAAAAAGAAGTTGCAAGCACATTTAGCTGACATAATTTTATGTATAGAGATCCTAGGGGTGATACTCCGCTTAGCTGCCTCTGTAAGTTGTGCTCTCGGGGTATTGTACCAACCACCATAATCTTCCCCCGATTTATTGTGGATTTGAAGGAATCATGGTGTTTTATACAAAACACGTATCCACAATACTGAGTAATCCTTGCTGGGGACTTCATTTACCCAGAGATTGATTGGCGGTCAGGCAGACCAGATGGCAGTAAAGGAGGCATGAATGTCAAGCATCTCTTGATGCATTATCTTCGCTTAGTTTGAGTCAAAAGTGCACCCTTCCTACGCGTGTCGACACAATTTTAGATCTTGTGCTGACAACAGAACCAAGCAACACGCTGATGCATACTTAGGTCGCATCAGCGATCACAACGTAGTACACTGTGAGGCAACTTTACAATGTTAAAAAACCGAGAGTAAAAAGAAACCAATTTTTGATTACAGCCACACAAGCCGTGGCATGATAAGAACCAAATTGTTATCATTTTTGGCACTCTTCTTCCAATTATTGGGCTCTCCGAAATGTGCATGATAACTGGCAAATTGCTCGAGATAAACTTCTTGAACGAAAAGAAAACACATCCCAAGAAGCAGTACCACGACATCGACGCAAAGCGCGTGGTTTACGAGCGTCGTGAAGCGCGGCATAAACAAGAAGAAACTAATTTATTTAAACGTCAAAACATCTGATTCAGCCAGTGACTGGAAGTGCTATAAATAACAATCTGAACGGTGCGAAGCAGAAATCGAGGGTGCCAAAGAATTTTTCAACAACGTTAAACCAGACCTACTACAGAGCAACACAAGAAAATTTTGAACGGTGACTTTGGCTGTGAGGTTTAATGCGCCGATGGTACACAGGCGAGAAGTCGCGCCGTAGTGGAGGGCTCTGGATTATTTTTGACCACCTGGGGATCTTTAACGTGCGCCGAAATCTCGAATACACGGCCGTTACGGCGTTATCGCTTTTCGCCACCATCAGAAAAGCGGCCACCGGGACGCTTTTGAAAAGTGACAAATCCAAACTACTCTTCATCATCCTCCATATCATTATCCAAATTTGGTACAGTCCGTTTTTCGTCAGAAGTTGCCGAGAAGTTGCAGAAGCTGCTCGATTCATTCTAAGGAGCTAACCAGAGCTTCCCGATTCATCAAACAGTTACAATTGTTTCTCAATGTATAAATTCTGTAAATTATTTTTCATGTTTGCGTCATTTTCGACCGTGTAAATAGACATGTTGGAATTGGATGACTATACTGCACCCTTTTTGGTGTTCCGTTATTGTGCAACCATGTATTTCGACTGGAATATGTGTGTATTTGTATTGCTATGACTGTTGCTGTTTTTGATGCTATGATTTTTTCACTCTCACCAATGTAGCGCCAGAAAGGACTTTTAGGGAAAATTAATAAAAAAATGCGATGACAATGAAACAGAGGGACTTCGTGACATACGGGCCCAGGTGAAAATAAAAACAGAATAACATAAAATAAAATAAAAAATAAAATAAATAAATGAAATAAAACAAAGATAAAATGGAATAATGACGCGACAATGTTCAACACTCGATCTCTGCCGCTGAAGGAAAGCTCAGCAGGGCTATTAGGGCAGCTCCCAGGAATAAACTGGGATATCAAAGTCAATAAAGCGGAAATTAGTGCTGGTTGGTACACGCACGAAATGAAACTTGTGGAAATAGCATACACAAGGTACGAAGGCCAGCAGGGCAAAGGTCTTGTGCACTTTTCGTCTCATCCGTGCGCCGTTTCCACAAGTTTGGAAAAGACAGCATTGGATTAATCAAGGTTGGAAGACCAATTGATGAGATTAAGGATTTTAATAGCGGGAATATACTCTGCTGTCGATAACACCGAGAAAGAATGGTGATGCAAAGTGGAAAAGCCAACCTTCAGTGTTTTTTACGCCCACCAAAAGGGACGCTAAGCAGTGTGTAGTGAAGCAGGAGGGTCGAAATTCCGATCTCAAGCACGTGCAGGCGATGTCGATGTTCCTTTTTGTTTGACCCTTGTTTAAGTTCGAGGCTGACCCGGATATGAGTTTCTATAAACCAACTGATTCAGATAATGCTCACAGTAATCATTTTTTCACTGTGCTTCGAGGGGAAGCTGTTGTAATGTACATACTTCCATCCCTAACCTCTAAATGAGGAACGACGTTTTATTTCTCGCAAAGGAAGGGTCATACATTGTGCTTTGAGAAAGTATGCTTAAGGCATTGAGAAATTTCTGTTACGCAAATATCTAATTCGACGACGGCGAATGAGCTCGCGTCCGCCCCTTTTTTGCGGTCTCTAAGCCCGAGACAGTAAAATGGCAGGTATTTTTGTTACAAGGGCTACAAGGCATTGATCTGAATAACTAAGGAACAACCGACTGTTTGTGAAGTTGGGGGGGGGGGGGGGCTTGCTTAATAAGGCGCTATCTGCGGTAATAATAATTGTGATTGGGTCATAAAATGCTATTCTATGGATTACAACGTATATAAGCGTTGAACGCGTAATAATAGGAAAGGGTCATTCCTGGAGTTGGAGCAGGGAACCATGTAAAGATATACATACGTAGTGTAAAAGGTTAATCGTAAATAAGGACCCCACTGTCAGTTCTGTTGGAACCGGCTAAGAATTTAAAGTAATCTAGCTGGGTTGTCAAAATTCAAGAATGTTACTGATAAGCAATGATCTGGCATTGAGAAATTATTAAAATGACGTTAGTATAGCAAGTTTCATCCCGAAAGAGGCAGACAGCGGGGGTCTTGTGGAATCCGAATAAACATGGCACTTCGATAGCTACGGATATAGTATAGTTATCGTGCAAACTATGCAGAATAGAAAAATATAATTCTGCAGCGAAGTTTTGGGAAGCGGCGGCTTTACTTCGGTTCAGAATCTCACAAATGGCGTTCGGGTTACAACTCTTGTTGTGGAACACTTTTGTTGGAGAGCCTGTTATGATATTGTGTTTCTTTGTTTGAAACCTTTATTCCACATGGTTCCAGGCTTATGCCGTGTGGTGTTATAGAACCTTCGGTCCTCTTTTCGTATATATGAAGCGTGGTCGATGAGCAAACTCCTGGCTGATGTCTGAATTGTTTGCCCTATATCACTCCAGCAAGGGTCACAATTGATTTTTGTATTTTCCAGCGCAGATATACAGCCTGCCACAAGCGCGGTGAAACGAAAAGGGGACGTCACTCTAGCAGAAAAGACCACCGGCCTGCAGGATGAGAGCGGACTATTAAAGATGGGAAGGATCAAAGGAACCGGAAGCGGAAGTTGGGCGAGACAATATCCATGAGAATACAATATCCAGCCACCGTTCCTGAACCGTTGTGGCTTTACAATCGTTTTTTTTTTGTTTCATTGTTCCTGTCTCAGCGCTGTCTCATTGCTGTCTTATTGCTGTTGCCTCCAGACGGGAAGTTTAGGCTCGTTCCGTTACATAATATATCGCCTCTTCGACCTGCCACGCACGAATTCTCATCCATTGAGAAGTAGGCGGCTCATGTTTCTCCTCCGGGTTCGCATAGCTGTGCGTTTTTTCGCCCTTCAGTATACGCCGTGGGGACTCCGATGCTAAAGCATCTTGTTGTTACATGCACGTTCAGTTTTGAAACTCGAGCGGTGTTTGGTGTGTGGTGGATGCAAGAAACCTGAAACACCTTGCATACGTGAGTGTCTCATTCATGATAAGTATCTCTACTTGGCTCCTAAAAAGTACAGGGCCTTTTGGAGCGGCAGACGTGATGAAAGGGCCGGTCTTTGTAAGCGAAAAGAATGGATAAGGTATCTTGCTATGGCGGCACTGCATACATAAAAGTGATATCCATCGCAAAGGCGCAGAATTAAAGTTGCTGTCTTGGTACGCACAAGCTCCAAGGTTTGAGTTCCCAACTTGGATCCTTGTGTTTCAACACTTTGCTGTCAAGCATGACTACAAAGTTTTTCTTGGGCATTGTACACAGGCAACGTATGAAGCATCCACGTAGGTCAACAGCTTTGCTCCTGCGGGCTGGTTATTAAGGGCTGGTTATAAAGGCCCTGGTGGTCTCATCAAATTCTAAAAAGTGACCGTCTTTCTCGTCCTTCAACCCAAACGGTACTAAAATGACCGCCGTGGTAGGAAGAAAATAAATAAAAACACATTTAGGTTAGCGCGGGATTGGAACTCGGGTCGCGATAGCGAGAGCCAAGTGTGGCAACCACTGCAACAACTAGGCGCCCGGAGAAGAGGTTGCGGCTTGATGGTCAAGTGCGCCATTGAAACGAGGGGGCCTGACACGAAATAACACAAGAAAAGAAAGGTAAAACGACAGCACCACACCACGTGAAACAGAACAAACTTCCCTGAGTGGTGAGTCCGAGCTGGAAAGCGCGGCCGCTTGTCTTTTGGAGCGAAGAGCCGGTTCTTTAGTGGCGACTGATGCAATTTACCGAGCGCACCAGGGGTGTTTGTCGGTTCTCCATAACACGGAATGACTCGGGAGGTCCCTCTGTAACTTGCGCCAAGTTGCCAACGGGACACAGAGAACGCTTCCCCAAGTGCCAGAAAGTACCTAGATTGATGCTGACATGCTTTGACCCCAAATTTTCTGTTTCTCTAGAAGTCCCTAGATGTAAGCAAGGAACGAGGCAAGTCCCTCGGACGAGCCAAGTCCCTCGGCAGATGGGGAGGTTCCAAAAGCTTCATTTTTGAAAACTTGCAAACTAATTGAAAGTAATTATGTTGTTGCCATTTTCTTGGTCCTGTAACAGCCTAGGTCTGAAGGTTGCGGGTATTACCGCCAATTGTGTCTTGTTGCTATTCGCTTCCGACCTCCATGTGATCTACGGAAAGAGTGCTAGTATTATACGTCGTTCGTCTGTTCCGTCACCAATGGCGTCAAAATCAAACATTTCTGAGGAACAATAACCGAAGGCGATAGGTTTTATAATTTTGACAAAGATCCGTGGCAAACATTCAAGGAGGCAGACACGGGAAGGCATGTCCAGTGTTAATGCATACATGGTGACGCGCATGACGCTGGGATAAGGCTTAGCGAATAATTACTCAAACTCTCTCTCTACTAACTAACGTTTATCTAATCTTATTGATCTATGCTAAAATACAGTACACGTCTCTTACCAGTGTGATTAAGTAAAAAAGAAACCCTTGACCCAATAGAACGGCCACCTTCTCATTTATTTTGACAGAGACATGAGTTTACAGGAAATGCAAAAAACTTTATTGTCCACAATGTGCACCTTCTGAAAACGCTTCATGCGTGTGGAGGAGGGAGGAGGAGGTATAATTGCAGTGTCGATTTGCTGACATTTATCAGCAATATTTCTGCAATTCGTATCAATTGCCACATACGCAAATCTGGATTTCCTGTAGGAAAAAAAGACGTGTTTTTGCAGGAGAAGGGTATACAATGGTAAGTTAGAGGCATGCAACCTTTTTCATAGTTCATTGAATCAGTGCTGCTAGCACTGTTTGCATAGCTTTAAGATAAGAAGTGAAGGAAGGTGCGCGAGCCAGCACGGACACCGGTGATCAGCTTAAGCTTGTCAAAAGGGCCCGACTGGCAGAACAGGGACTTCTAGACTAAGAAAACCTCCCACCGCCATGGGTAAAATAACTGTTTAACTAGGGAACTAGTTAACTAACTAGAAACAAACTAACATATTAACTAACTGTTAATAAAGTTTACTCCCCCTTGGGTGTTCTTCTGAGATCACAAAATATTCGTTTCGGCTTCCACGAAATTCATGCAAATGGCTACCTGCACTGGCAAACGTTCCTCATTGTCATCTTCCTCATCAACAGCCCACTAGGTCCACTGCAGGACAAAGGCCTCTCCCATCGATCTCAAACCACCCCTGTCCGGCGCCGCTCGAGTCCATTATTTGCCTCCCAAATTCCTTATTTCGTCCCTTCATCGATTCATTGGCATTCTCCTTGTATTCCCGTCTCTAGGTATACCCTAGGTCACCTTGTGGTTCCAGCCATTGTCATTTTGCCTAACTTCGTGGAAAGCTCAAGTGCATTTCTTTCTCGTTATTTGAACTACGATGTCTCCTACTCTAGTTTGTCAGCTGATCTAGGTAGCACGTTTCCTGTCTCTAAGTGTTACTCCGATCATTATTCGTTCCATGGCCTGTTGAGCCTCGTTTTATTTGTTTGGGAGTGCTTGCTGAGTGCACCACAGCCATGCATATTCTGCGCCATATTTCTTTCCCGTGGTTGGAATCAGAACTGACGACATGACCGATGTAGTTACATTCTTGTACTTGTTCAAGCGTTTCGTAACATATGCTGACCAGGGCGTTTTAGGCATGTTTGTCCATTATTACTTTAGATTTCCTTGTATTTCAGTCATGCACCACAAAAATAGGTTAGAGACCATGTCATCGAATTAAAAGAGAGTTCTAAAATAACTTAATAGAACTTGTTGTTGGGCTAGTTGGTTCATGTTTTCAAGTCAAAATTTGAGCGCAAACATTTGACAAAAACTCAAAAAAGACCAGACGGGACTAGCGCTCCCCGTCTGGTCTTTTCTGTGTCTTTGTCAAATTTTTAAGCTGAAATTTTAACTTGAAAAAAGTTCCAAAAGCAGCAATCATCAGAGAGCACTTTATTTTAAATATTCAATACTGAATTGTAGGCAGTTGGCGCAAGTTTAATTTTTTAGGGATATATTACAAGGGTTCCTAAAGGCACAGCACCGCTGCAATTGCGCGAAACTGATGTAGCAAGAAATAAATTATGAGTCACGTTTGTGCGTGCTCAGGTCTGTTGAAATTGGTCTGTGTCATTACTACTTGAGTTATTTGAACATTATCATAACATTAGCGCAATCGCGTAAGTAAAGTTGGGAGCCCGAATCGTTGATTGCCTACTTGTTCCTGGCTGAACTGACATGGCGTGTTCGCGCTGTTCTTTCAAATAATTGTTTGCAATTTTTCTGTGTTCGCATCGGGCTACGCCGTCATTAACGCAAGCAGGCCGAAAAACCAGACTATCCGCATGCAGACCGCCGCAGGCTCCGAGCGCCACCGGGAGTTCCGGAAGAAAGCCTGTCGAGGGTGTCAGGAGGGAACTTCGGTCTTCAAAAACGGAGTGCTTCATTAGCATACGTAGTAGCTCCTGTAACGGCTACAGGGCTCTTCCGTCGTGGCTGGATATTACCGGAAGCCTCGAGCTTTCCCTGCTCGACACTTTCACGAAGACCCACGCTGGTTTCTTTGTTGGTAAAGGTGGTGTGAAAATTGGAGATGAAGCCTATGCTTTCTGCTTTGCCTAAAAATTCTTTCTGGTAAACAAAAGTATTTGGAAGGGACTAACAATGCCGGACAGATGAAATAGGCTTCCAGGCGACAAAACTCAGTAGTCACTACAGCCCTAGCTTAAACTGGGCCCAAATTCTATTGTTAGATTTTATATTTAGAAAACCCATGAGCTCAGAGTAAAGGAATTCATGTTTATGACTTGGCACTTCATAAACAAAACTAAAAAAAAGCTTTAGATGGCGTATAAGAAAAGCTCCATGGAGCTGTCTAGATGTTAATGTGTTGTGGAGTGTGAGCGGAGAGTCAGTAAATCATGGAGTTTTTACAGTACCTATTTGGCTGTGCAGTGGCCCCTAATACACTGATTCAAAACTGCACGATTGTGTTTTCATCTGCATAATGTCAGATGAAAAGACGTTCGACGTTTGCATATCCAGCAGCCAATAAAAGGAACAAATACAGGAATTCCGAATAGAGATGAAGTGAAAGGGCCCACGCATTAACCCCTTATTAAGGTGAAGGTGTTGTAAAGATGATGTTGTTTGTCTTGGCCTACTGAAACACGAAAAGTGTGGTCTGTCTGTTTTATGTCTGTAGCTTCCTCGATGCAGCTATCCGGCCAAAAGGTAAAACAATTCTTGACCGAGAAGTTTATGTAGCCACAACCTTTCCGAACCACTAAATTTAAAACATACTTCATACTTTTCAACATTGTTGAGCAAATGAAAACAGGCATGTTTGAGGCAAGACATCAATGTAAAACTGTTACTCACAGCGTTATTTTAATTTAAAATAAATGTTTGCGTGATATTTGCGGTAGAAAAAAAAAGAATACGCGTTAACAATATTTTGAACCAAAAAAAAAAAACGTGCTCGTGCAAGCCTGGACGACCAACAAAAGGTTCCAGTAGATGGCGCGAGCAGGCGATTGCGGGAATTTCAATTGACTTGAGCAAACCTCCTCCGTGTTTATCCTAGGATGATCGAAAAGGAGGCGAAGAGCACGAGAAGTGGAGAGATGAGAGCAATTACGTGGCAGAGGCGGGAGCAGACTATCGTCTTAACGCGACATTTCTACGAAGTGAGCACACGCGCAGCCGTATATTTATCATAACTGCGCAGTACTATCAACAGTTCTTGCACAAGGGCATTAGGATTATCAATATTTGCGTTCAGAGGCCATCATTTGAGCATTTCCAGCAATGTTGTACTCAAGAGTCCCAGTCAGAGTAAAGCACGATGAAGCTCTGGCCGTATTTTGGGGTTGGTAGGGGTTGAGAACAGCAACACGCTATTTCTGCGGGACACCGGCGTTGGCGGTGTAAGCTGCTATCGGGACCACGAGGGCTTTTATAAATTGACCACATTTAGGTATTTAAAAGGACAGACAACCGATTGGAGTAGAGTATACGCTCTCTATCCCAAATAACAGTACATCACTTAAAACACCTTGAAACGAAACGGTTTTCCTGATAGGGCCAGCGAACGTTTGAAAGCGGTATTTTCACATCCACCAGCCTTAAAGATGCTGCCAAATCGAATGCTGACAACCATTAGAGTAAAGCATGCGGCAACACACTTTAAACTGCACGTGAGATAAAATGAGGTAATCAAAAACATGTCCACAGCTGAAACAATAAGAAAATGCCGTATTTACTCTTCCTTTATGGGGTTGTGTATATATTTTGTTTATATATGTACCTTAGTGTAAACGTTCAGAGCCTAAGTGGCGCCACCTTTCACATTTCAGAAAGTTAAGTGCCAACTAAAAATTATTTCTACCAATTGATTCATAAGCTTCTTGTGATAACATCACTAGATAAAACATAAATTTTGATATGAGCTAGATGACATGGACTCCATAAAAATCGGTTGTCTGTCCAAGGCCTTAGGAACTGATTGGCAGACAGTGGGGAAATCAGTACTGGTGGTGCAAAGTTGAAGGTTACAGGCAGAGTCATAAGCAAGCAAGCTCCAATTTCCCGCGATGTATACTGCTGCATTTCAACGCATAAGGCTGACAGGTTTTCCACGCGCTTTTAGATTGTACAATCTGCCAATTTCGTTTAGGAGTAGCATCATATCAGAAATGAGATATGCGGGACATAGAAAAGGCTGATGGTACTCCGCCTGTACAATACAAAGGTTATAAAGGAAGCTGATAAGTGGAATAAAGAATACCCACAGCTTGTTCATTTTAGCTTGAAAACAGAGAGCTCGGTGAGGTCGGAAGACGACGATATTTACAAAAATTAAAAAAAGTGACAGCAGCGGATCGGTGCTATAAAGATTCGTTCACTCAAAATACAAACAGTGCAAAACTTCCAAAGAAGAAATACGAAAGCTGGAAGTAGCTTCGACGGAGTGGTATATATACTTTACAGGCCGGGAAGGGACGGCCTGTAAAAGGATTGTGCTGTTGGCTCTTCAGATCTCCATAGTTCTTGTGCTTTTACCCAAATTGTGTGGCTGGGTATCCAATGTGCTTGTGTATTCTTACATTTAAACTCGTACGACACGCTTAAATAGGGTGCGGGAAAGCAAGATATAACCGGTATGCGAGCATTTTGAAGAGCTTGTTGGCACAACACAAACCATTTGCTTTCTTCGATATAAGATACAAGTAGTATTTTGCAGTGTAACATGCATTTCAACGGCTTTAAAACTGGTACTCAAAGATTTCTCGCGACTTTTTTATTGTACCGTTTACAAAAGCTTTCAGCCCTTACAAATGTTAATGTGGAAGCACACCAATATTAGTGGGGGCTAATTATTACATGTAATGTAAAAAATAGTATATAAAATTTCTGCTTTTCGTATGTAAAATAAGTTCTACTTTGGGCAATTTGATAAGGTTCATGGCGCAAAATTTTGTTGCGTTATTTTTCATGACTCGAATATTAGCATAGTTTTGTGCGGCAACTCATGGAATAATTTGAGCAGCAGGTTCCTCAAGAGAGTGTAGCGCTTAATGTTATGCGGACAACTAGCACATTTGAAATGTGATCGTATAAAAATGCACAAACAATCACATGCATTTTTTCCATTTACCCTCAAGCAAGCATCGCAGGAGCACTCAGTTTTCGCATTCACAACACAGATGGATTGCTTAGGCGCCCTCAAATTTTTTAGAAGTATGTAACACGGCAAATACGAAAAGAAATTTTGTCGGACAAGGAGTGGGCAATTTATTATAATGAACTATCGCACGTGTACTTCGGAGGTACCTAAAAGAAAACCACAGACGCAAAAAGAGGTCCGCGAGCGTTTGTGGACGAAACCCCGCCTTGGTTCCGGCCCGCCTGTTTTGGGGTAACTCGGGAAATTATCGCACCGGTATCATTCACCGGAAAGACACCTCCTGAGCCTATGGAGCAGGGGGCCCACACCGGGGGGGTTACGACCCTTGAAGGGGGCACCCAGGCCGACGTGCGGAGCACTTGGCAGAGCGCCACCCTTCGGCGGTCGCTCGAATCCCGAATGTGGGACCCGGGGTGCCGGGCGGGTGGGTTTTGCGTATCCTCTTCCCAAGCGGAGAGCCCCTGAAACATGCCGGGCGTCATGGCACGGGGCCGCTTGTACCCTTTGACTGAACCGGTGGGTGTCCGGCGGTGGGATTCGAACCGTCCACCTCCCGAAGCCGAGGCGGACGCCCAATGCACTGGGCCACGACTTCGGTGGTTACCGAAGCGGCATAAATTGTATTCAATCGTGCGACAGGCTTATCATCTGAGCGTCGTGCTGAGGCCGAATTCACGAAGGAAAACGCGCATGCGTGTGGTTTTCGACGGGTGTGACGTTAGTCATTGGACCCACTTTTGAGTAAGTCTGACGAGTACACAAGCCGATTATGCTGCGCCAAAACAGACAGACACAGACAGACATACATACATACATACAGACAGACAGACAGACAGACAGACAGACAGACAGACAGACAGACAATTTACGGCGTCTACCTAGCCCAATACAGAATACCGTTTGCAAATGCTGACTTGAGGATGAATTGATGAGGAGAACCGAATACAGATGTATAATGCACCCGATGCATAACGCGCAAAGCATTGCCTAGAAGAAGACTTCAAAGGAGGAAATCACTTGGGAAAAGCTGAAAGAAAGTTTTGCAGCGATCGCGAATTGTCAGTTGCTTACTAAATAAGTAATATAAAAAATACCAATCGTTGACGTCGATGGCTAGGATTGCTTAATCGTGAAGTGGGATCCAAATAAAAACGATGATTGTGGCAGAATGCCCTTCACGCAGGGGCTGTCAGCCTCTTATTTTTGGAAGCATTTTTGTTGAACCTGGCACTGTTGGTGTGTCGACACACGTTTCCAGGTTTGTAGATCGAGATTTTTTGTCAGGTTTTAAAGCGTGCTTACAGTTTTGGGCTGCTTACAGCGGAGATATTCTGAACGCGCTCGCATTTATGCTGGCGTAGACCAAAAAAGGCCGCCCCACGTCCCCACTTCGGCACACCATCTCTCTTCGGCCACCAGTTCGCCTTTGGTGGTGCGTATATATAAGATACTTTATATTGCTCCTGAAAAAATGTATAGCAATGCATTTCGCTTTACAAGCGAGATATGCTTTAGGAAGATCGGGGTAAGCTTGGTCTGGGTAAGCTTGCTATCTCACTTTTTTGTGATGAGTGGTGAAACCAAGTGGGCAATAGTGAAGAATTGAAGAAGTGGCTCACGCCAAGATGGCTGATGCCCAATAAAATCATCGCCTCATCAATCATGGTTCGTCTCATCGTTATTCCGCCACGTAACACTTTTTTTTGGGATGCGGGGTTCACCCCATGCTGGCCGCAGCTTGGCCTCTTCTCGGCTTGACGGCGATCGTCGATGGTACGTAGGCCATGTCGGACAGCCCCATCACCGCTGCGACGAGCAATCGAATGACCACGTCCCGCCCCGTGTACCCCAGCCCGTGAGCAGCCCATGAAGGCCAGCCGCGACGAGCTTGAGAGCAGACGAGACGAGCTTCTGACGTCGTGTTCCCAGCGCTGTGGTCCGATGTGATTCCGAGTACATATGACGCTTCGTCGCTGCCTTCTGGACATTGCTATACCAGGGCCAAGCATCATCCATTAAATCATCGTGTAGCGTTGCGGTAAGTACGTCACTGTTCACTGGATCGCATTCCTTGTCTTCATCGCATTCGTCGTGTCACCGCGGCCTCGACCGGGATGGTCGCCCTTGACCGGGGGCGATGTCACAATGAAGAGATGAAGAAGTAGACAATAACACATTTTGCCATATTTGCCCACCTTCGAAGATGAAACAGATTGTGTGACATAGCTGTGCTGGCGCCAAGATGGCTGATGCTAATTAAAATCATCGCCTCATCAATCATGGTTCGTCTCATCGTTATTCCGCAGGTAACAATATATTTTGCCTCAAATGATCCTGCAGTTTTTTTTTCGCTAAACAAGTGGGAGATGTATGACAAGTTCCAGCGGTTCACGAACTTCGAATGGCTAGGACTATAATACACCGCTTTGTTTCCGAAGCCTCCGCGGGACAACCTACTACGGCACGCTGGGCTCTACTCTTGGTTCCGTTATCTCGCTGAGCCGCCTGATTCTGGCAGTCGCTTGACATCGAGCGTTGCAGCGAGCTACGACGACAAGTCGGGACGCTAAGGTGCTTTGCATTTAATAGTGCCATTACCATCATCATCAACAGCTTATCTATGCCCACTGCAGGGCAAAGGCCTCACCCATTAATCTCCAATTACCCCTGTTCTGTGCTAACTGCCACCAATTTATCCCCGCAAACTTCTTGATCTCATCTTGATCTCATCTTCATGTACCGACACCTAGGTTAGTTTATGTCTTCGAACGGAGTTATTACGAACCCTTTCCACGATGTTAGCCGCCGTCCTCCGTATTCTTCCGATGATGTATCCCTGGCATGAAAGTTTATCCTCCGTAATAATGAGTTCTTTTTTTTCCACTTCTCCCGACCCTACAGTCGTTGCGATTGCCCTTACTTTTGCTGCAGTGTGGCTTTTGGTTCTGATGAATGAAATAAGTTATAAGTGAGCGTATTGTGTGAGATTTTGGAAGAAAGGTCTATCAGCAGGCGTAATTTGTCAAACCTAGGTAGTACACCAAAACACCTGCTGGTGTGCACGGGGAAAGATGAGGTCACACAGATAGATTGAAGAGGCAAGAAGGGAGGGGCTACAGAATATAATAATAATAAAATAAAGTAAAACACACACACACAAACACAGACTCGAGGAGAGTAAAAATTCCGCAACTCCACGAAGTGAATGATGATGAGAGGGGCGAAGCTAAAATGCTGATCGGTAAAACCGTGAAACGTTCACCCGCACATCATATAAAGACTCGACACGTCAAGCTTTCCACCGCTCCGTTGACAAGCCCGTCGACGACGTCGATGTTTGTGGTGATTATGTAGGGCTTGTTTGGGACGATGAGAATCTCTATAAGTAAGTTGGCGAATTCGGTGTGTGACATTTTAGCCACATTGGCCGTCGCCTTCTGCAGAGAGTCTTGTGTCACGTACCCCCAGTACGTGTCTTCAGCTCGCTGGCGGCGAACGACAACCTCTACTTCTTCGTCTCCTCCTTGTTGGGTAGCAACGAATGCGTTGAACCTTATGACCTCTTTTGCCAGTCTTTGTCTGACCAATCCCTAGGGGGATCCTGCCACAATCATCATCCATGTGCCGTGTTCAATGTGCCGTGTACGGCCGGGATTCAGCATCTAAAGGTCCAACGAGAGGAAAGATATCCTACAATCACCTTCACTACCCAATGCGTTTCAGGTCTGCGTTTCAGGTGCGAGTATATAACTTCGCTTAAGTACAGGATAATTTAAATTTTAATATACTCCCGGCGTTGGCCTTTCCACGTGGCCAGGAACGCTATTTCCGAAGAACAGCTTCACGAAGATGAAATGAGTACTTTGCGGGATATGTGCTATCACCGTCATATCGACTGAAGAGCGCCCACAACAAACATTTTTGCGAATGCGTTGGATTCTCCTTTATGCCTGTGTGTGCCTGCGTTAGGGTGTGCGAGATTTATTAAATTCCCCGTAGGAAGAAAGGGCCAATCGCCAATCTAAAACTAATATCTTCCTACGAACGAACTCAAGTTCCTTCCCGCCGTATTGACACGTGCCGCACTTAAGCAAGCCTACCTGAAATCTGCGAACATTCAATTCCTCAATTCTGCACTTTGCTATTGCTATTTTCTTTTATAATTTAGATGGGTTCGCGGGAGTGCACAAGTTCTGTTTTTATCATTCAAATAACTTCACTCTTTCTACATGGCAGCCTAACTATTTATAAATATCATGAATTGCCCCATTTTACTGCGCTGCCTTTCGACTGCGCATTACTGACCTCACCAGAGTGAATGGATAAAGCCCGAAAGGCTATGTTTAGTTCGTCTGTGATGATTCAACTGTTTTAAGGAACTGAGTAAGCTAAATAACGGGGGGTTATGGACCCTCAAGGGCGACAGTGCAGTGTATTTAAACCACCCTTCTACAAAAGTGTTTTTCTCCGGCCTCAATTTCCCAGCGACCGACATTACGCTGTTGGGACGCGGTTCGGTGAAAGCCTATCAAGTTTTTTGGTGCAGCTCCAAGATGAGGCTTGGCGATTCATTTTTGTCCACTGGTAAGAGCGGAAGGTACATATTTGTGTTTAGAAATGCGGCGGCACGTTTTAAGCGGTCTGTGGGACGTCTCAACACGCATTCGACGGTTTAGCGGACGGCAATACCTGCGTTATTTGTGTTGGCCATAGTGTCGGCAGAGCGTTGAGAATAACCGCCAAAGTCTTCATACGTAGTCGCATACGTAGTCGCATTTGCATACGTAGTCGCTCGTGTAACGGGTACAGGGCTCTTCCGTCATGGGTAGATATTGCCCGAAGCCTCCTGCTTCTCACGAAGACCCAGGCTGGGTTCTTTATTGGGAAAGGTGAGATGAGAATGCGAGACGGAGCCTATGCTTCCTCTTTAGGCTGAAAGTTATTTCCGGGAAACAAAAATAATTGGAAAAGACTCACCATGATGGACAGATAAAATAGGCTTCCAGGCGACAAAACTCAATATTCGAATCGGGTGGCTGAGGCTCCTGTCAGGCCACGTCCGCCTGTAGTCTCAGCCTCCGCTTGGTTTTGCCAAGAAATAAAAAACAAACAACAAAAAAAAACAGTCCCAGCTTAACTAGACTCACATTGTATTGTTAAATTTTATATTTATCAAACTTTTCAGCTCAGAGTGAGGGAGGTTATGTTGATGACTTGCCACCTGATAAAACGAACTAAAAAAGCTTTAGAGGCGTACAAGAAAAGTCTAGATGTTCGTGTTGTGTGGCGTGTTAGCGGTCAGTCAGTAAACTATGGAGATTTTACAGTACCAGTTTGGCTGTGCAGTGGCCCCTAATCTACTGCTTCAAAACTACACAATTGTGTTTTCATGTGCATAATGTTAGATGAAAAGACGCGCGGCGCTTGTTTATACAGCAGCCAAAAAAATGGACAAATACCGGAACTCGGAATAGAGAGGAAGTAAAAAGGCGCACGCATTATCCTGATATTAAGGTGAGCGTGTTTTAAAGACGATAGTCTATCTTGGCCTACGGGAACCCTAAAAGTGTAATCTGTCTGTCTCTATGTCTGCCTGTCCCTCGATTGAGCCATTCTTTTTTTTTCTTTATTGCCTGCTTGGCGACAACGCACAACGCAGTGCACAGTACACAAATTAGTAGCTCCAGCCACCAGTCGGCTGATTGGGGTGGTTTAAAACATCTTAAACTGCGCTAGAACATCCAGAATGGGTAACCACTCGGGTTTTTCCGGCATGTCTCTATACACTTCTCTTATATAAACAACGCTTTCAATGAAGTACTCCCGCACCGTGCGAGCATACTCTTCAGCATTTTGAACTGCCCCTCGAGTTTTCCACATAGAATGCATACTAAGTGCCATGAACATATCATAGGGCACGCCTCCATCATTGTTTACGGGCAAAAAGCGAATGCCATAAGGCGTTAATGGTAAGTATTTTTTCAAGGTTCGTTGGAGGATGTCCCAGTGGAACACCCATTCGGCCCAAAGGTAAAACAATTCTTGACCGAGAATTTTATAAAGCGACAACTTTTCCGAACCAGTAAATCAAAAAACATACTTCAAACTGGTAAACATTGTTGAGCGAGAGGATAACAATAGGCATGTTTGAGGCAAGACATCAATGTACAACTGTACTCGCAGTGTTTTGTTAATTTAAAACAAACATTTGCTCGATATTTGCGATAGAAAATAAAGAATACGCGTTGAAAATAACCTTTTAAACCAAGAATACAAAAAGCGCTCGTGCTTGCTTGGACGAGTAACAAAAGGTTCCAGTTGATGGCGCGAGCAGTGGATTGCGGGAATTTCAACTGACTTGAGTGAACCTCCTCCGTGTTTATAGTAGGAGGACAGAAAAGAAGGGGAAGAGCACGAGAAGTGGATAAATGATAGGCATTTACGTGGCCGAAGCGGGAGAAGACTATCGTCTTTAGACGACATTTGTAATGAAGTGAGCACACGCGCGGCAAAATATTTATAACTGCTCAGAAGTATCTATAGTTCTTGCACCAGGGGCATTAGGACATGAAATATTTGCGTTCAGAGGCACTTTGAATTACCATCATTTGAGCGTTTCCAGTAATATTGTACTCAAGAAGTCTAGTGAGAATAAATGAGGAAAGGTTTGGATTTTTGTGTTCGTAGGAGAACAGCAACGTAGTATTTCTGCGGGACACCGGTGTAACCTGGTATCGGGGCCACAAACGCTTTTATAAATGGACCACATTTACGAATTTAAAAGGGAAGACAACCAATTTTTGTAGAGTATGTGCTCTCTATTCCAAAAAGCAGGAGATCAATTAAAACACCCTGAAATGAAACAGTTTTCCTGATAGGGCCAGCGAGCGTTTGAAAGAGGTATTTTCACATCCACCAGCCTTAAAGATGCTGCCAAAGCGAATGCTGACAACCATTAGAGTAAAGCATGCGGCAACAGACTTTAAACTGCCCGTGAGATAAAATGAGGTAATCAAAAACATGTTCACAGCTGAAACAATAAGAAAATGCCGTATTTACTATTCCTTTATGGGGTTGTTTCTATATGTTGTTTATATAGGTACCTTAGTGTAAACGTTCAGAGCCTACGTGGCGCCACCTTTGACATTTCAGAAAGTTTAGTGCCAACTAAAAATTTTTTCTACCAATTGATTCACGAGCTTCTTGTGATAGCATCACTAGATAAAAGATAAATTTTGCTATGAGCTAGATGACATGGACTCCATAAAAATCGGTTGTCTGTCCAAGGCCTTTTAGGAACGGATTGGCAGACAGTGGGCAAATCAGTACTGGTGGTGCTTGATTGATTGATTGTAGGGTTTAACGCGCCGACGCAACGCAGGCGATGAGGCGCGCCGTAGTGGAGGGCTCCGGATTAATTTTGACCACCTGGGGATCTTTATCGTGCGCCGAAATCTCGTACACACAGGCGTTTTTGCTTTTCGCCTCCATTAGAAAAGCGGCCGCCGCAGCCGGGAATCGAACCCGCGACCTCGTGCTCAGCAGCGCAACGCCTTAGCCACTGAGCCACCGCGGCGGGTAGTACTGGTGGTGCAAAGTTGAAGGTTACAGACAGAGTCATAAGCAAGCAAGCTGCAATTTCGCGCGATGTATACTGCTGCATTTCAACGCATAAGGCTGACAGGTTCCTCGCGCTTTTAGATTGTACAATTGGCCAATTTCGTTTAGGAGTAGCATCATATCAGAAATGAGATATGCGGGACATAGAACAGGCTGATTGTACTCCACCTGTACAATACAAAGGTTATAAAGGAAGCTGATAAGTGGAATAAAGAATACCCACAGCTTGTTCATTTTAGCTTGATAACAGAGCGCTCGGTGAGGTCGGAAGACGACGATATTTACAAAAATGTAAAAAAAGTGACAGCAGCGGATGGGTGATGTAAAGATTCGTTCACTCAAAATACAAAGAGTACAAAACTTCCAAAGAAGAAATACGAAAGCTGGAAGTAGCTTCGACGGAGTAATATATATATATTACAGGCCGGGAAGGGACGGCCTGTAAAAGGATTGTGCTGTTGGCACTTCAGATCTCCTTAGTTCTTGTGCTTTTACCCAAATTGTGTGGCTGGGTATCCAATGTGCGTGGTATTCTTACATTTACACTCGCACGACACGCTTAAATAGTGTGCGGCGCAAGTAGTACATTAACTAGAATATTTTGAACATGACACGAGCGTTTCCGTAATTTGATTGACCTAATATGGTTATAAACGTCTGTAGCGGCGACAAACAAACTGCATGAGAAAAGGCCGACGATGTCACGCATTCATAGCTATCTCCTTTTAAAACACGCGCACCCTTTGACCTCCGGGTCCATCGCTTAGGCGGAGTCATAGAGCTTTTCACTAGCTTAAGTATTGTGGAATCTCGAGGTAATGCCTACGTGGATCTGCGAAAGAGCACGGTGTCTTCATCGGTGCCACCATACCCGGAATTTCGGCTGGAAGTTCGGCGTGGCATAGCACGTCCCCACCTGTTCTTGCGCGCGAACCTAACGCGGCGAGAGAGGGCGTTGCGAGCGGAGAGAAGGCGAGGAGGACGCGGGGGAGAGGGCGCACCTCTGGCCGACGGTTGAATGAGTCAAGGATATAAGGCACGTTCGTAACCTTCCGTTCTGTGTCGGCTTTGTGGCTCAGTTGGTAGAGTACCGTGCACCTTGCGTTCCGCCCGCAGAGTCGTAGGATCGAAACCTGGCGCCGGCAAGTATTTATATAGTGTAGGGGGAGCGATGCGGACGAGGACTACGGACGCCAACGCGGGTGACATCGTGAGTTACTGAAATGCTCTGCATTTAAAAGCAGTCAGTGCAAGTGGAAGGGAGCTTATCCGCGAATTGTTATTCGAGCTCGAGCAGCCACTGAGTTTTTGTAAAGGAAACTGGCGGGGCCTGGCATCGGGGTCACAAGGGCTTTCACAAATTTACAATTTTCCAGAGTTTAAAGATCTCATTGTCAAGCTCAGTGCAATAAAAACTTGCAAGGGAAATCCAAAGGCAAATTCAGCTTCAGAAGAAATCGAGCTGAACTTTTATGCGGCGCGCACTGGTGGACGTAACGCATTAGCTTTACAATTTGTTCACGCTGCGGCCATTATGTGAGCGGCGACTTTTTTTAGCAGTGACATAAAATATAGGTAAGCGGGACATATGTATATACCCCTGTACAAAACAATGCTTTTAAACTAAGTGTATGCAGTTTGAAGTAAGCTAAAGGAATGCCTCTCGCTATCTGCTTTATTGATGCGTAAAAAAGGGAGCTTTCTGGGAGCGAAGGCACCGCTTTTCGAAAACAGTAAAATTAACGTATTGGGGATTTTATAGCATCATGCCCTCAAAACAGAAATAGCGCGACAATCCCGAATGAGAAGAAAAATCTGGCAAAGGCTACGTTGAAGTGACACGTTGTTTTCCCAAAATGGGGGTTCCGGGAGCAACTGCAGTTGGCAAGCTCCAAAGGCCAAGTCCACTGCTCCCGTAATGAGATTGTCCTGTCGGTTCGTCCGAACGGCGGGTGAGCTGCTGTTTCGTTCCTGTGCTTTTATTTTCACCGTGTTACTAGGAATCTTCCGCCCTCGTGTATTTTATAGTGTTTAAAATCGTACTACACGCTAGACAAGAGGTAACCAGTATACGAGGATGTTGAAGAGGTTGTTGGCACAATGCAAAGCATGAATTGCCTTCTCAGATATAGCATGCAAGCAGTAGTTTATGAAGTGCAATGCTTTACAACGCTTTAAACTGGTCTGCTCAGCAACGTTTTTTGTTTGTGATGCCTACAAAACCTTTTTATCCCACAGTAAAACTACAGTAACTCGCTACGAAACTTAAAATAAAAGAAATTCTACTTCCGAGCAACTTCAAATTGTTCAGTGTGCCAAATCTGTGAAGGTATTTTTCACGAAACAAGAATCAACCTTGTTTTGTGCGGGAACCTAAGAGACAACTTGAGCGGCAGACGTCCTCACCGGCAGCACGCATTGGCTGAATACTATTGTTTCTAGTTTTAAAGGGCGTTTGCTCTTCACTATTTGTGGGTGCTTGCGGAATGCACAGATGCCCATTCCTATTCTGTGACGGATTTCTTTGTCGTGATTGGGATCGGCTCTGACTATCTGGCCAAGATGGTTATCTTTCAGCGCTTGCTCTAGCGTTTCGTTGCCTTTTATAAAAAGACGGTGCATTGATCATGTTTATTTATGATTACTTTTTTATTTATACATATTTATTTTTAGCTGTGGAGTCATATTCTTGAGCTTGTTCTAGCGTTTCGCTACCTTTGCTGAAGAGGGCGCATTCAGCGTGTTTATTTATGATTACTTCTTTTATATTTACTCTCGGGCCCACTGCGAAGCTTTCTGATAGTAGTTCGCCAGTCACGTTTAGCAGTTGTTCTGCAGATTTACTGAGCAAGACAACGGCGAGTGGACTCCTCAAATGGTTCAAGTATTCCACATTGTCCCGCAACCACACGTCTTCCCAGGCAAACTCACTAAACACCCCTCCAGACGGTGAACAATTTTGGTGAGAGGATATCCCCCCGTCGCTCTGCCTTTCGGATCGGGAACTTGTAGCTTTGCTCGTGAAGGAATATTCTTCCCCTTCTTCCCTCATTCTGATATAGGTCGCTTCGATTCCTTGGGCCTTTCGGAACCAAGGAATCGTATTGCACTGGTCCTTTAACTCTTTCAACAGTGCGGCAGTGTCTATTGAATTAAACGTTTTTTCTTAGTATACTAATGCCATGTTGAGGGGTTTAATGTACCCTGGGGATTTTTCTATTACATGATTGACCACATGAATGTGATCCATTCTTGGGTATCGTTTCTACTGTCTGGGTTGTTGAGAATATAGGCTGTCGCTTATGCGGTTAACTTTTACTTTGTTAAACACGTTGTATATAACTGAGAATAGGCAATGAGTCTGTAATTCCCGAGGTATTTTGTATCTGTCTTCTTGTTAATCAGAACTAAGTTAGCAGTTTTCAGGCTATGGGCAGTTTTAGAGTCCTTATGCCTTCTGGAAATAGTGAGGAAAGCTTTTCTAGTACAATATCTCCTCCCTCCTTCAAAAGTTTCACGGTTATGCCAGTGTCACCTGCAGGTTTCCCTCTTTTCATGCCCCCCTTCCCTACTTCTTATTTACTTGCCAGTGAAACATCGTAAGCTAAGCTTGTACGCTACGCAGTTTCCCATCGTTCAACGTCGATCGCACATAGCCTGGTGTAGAATCGTTCGGCTACTTTGCTTATCTTCGCCATGTTGTCGCTAATATTACTGTTCTTGTCTTTGAGTACGTACCTACTGTCTTTGCCCATAGCTAGCTTTTCTGTAGTTGCTGCTAAGCTTCCTCCTATTTCGAGCCTTTCCTAGATCACTGCAATGTTGCGTGCACGAAGGTCGTTCGTTTTACTTGAGCACTGCAAAAATCGTACAAATATGAAATAACTGACCGTATAATTTTTTTCCTTACAAAAAGGAAACAGTTAGTTTTATACAGTTTCGTGCCACTGGGGAAAGTAGAACCGCGAGGTTGTGAAACGCAGGATGGCCGTACACGCATTTGAGAAAACGTTGGTTTTCTGCTCGACTCTTTTTTTTCCTCGTGCAGCAATTTACGGTTTCGATTTTTTTTGTGTTTTATGGGGCTTGTGTTCAATACGGGTATCAGATTCCTGGCTGTGTTTACGCCCTTTCGCTTTCGGTACCAAAATACAATGAATAAAAGTTGTCCTCGAAACCAGTTCTGCAAATATCAACCAAACATTCGCGTGCAGGCTCGTACACGTCGCTAAAAATGCAGCGTTTCCGTGGCGGCGTAGCGCGCGATGACAACGGCATCGCCGTAACGTCTCAGCGCCCTCACGTGAAGAAACGCAAACATATGAAAATAAACATGAAAAAAACAAACGCAATGAGGATGTAAGTGCCTCTGCTACAGGCGCCAGCTCTCCGAGTGCATTCTGAAAACGCCGAATTCGAATAGAAAAACGTCGAAATTCGAACTTGAAAGGGTTGATAAGTAACTATCGATTCAATGCTGATAGAGGCTAAAAGCAAAAGCGCCGGTGTGTTCGAGATTTCGGCGCATGTTAAAGATCGCCAGGTGCTCAAAATTAATCCGGAGTGCTGCACTGCAGCACGCCTCATCGCCTCTGTAGCGTCGGCGCGTTAAACCCCATAATCAAACGAAAATCACTATCGATTCGAATACGCGTGGGCAGGAAGCCTAGTCACGCGGTTCTCTTGTGCTGACAGGCAAGCACTGATGGCCAAGCCGCCGCTTTGCGATAAGGTCAATAAGGTGCGCAGCTGTTTCACCTTCGCCTAGTCACGTGGTACCGAAGCGTGGGAGTGGGCATTCCGGAGCTGGCCGAACGATACGAAAGAGGTGAAGCTTGGCGAAGCTCGCGCGCTGACGGCGAAAGGTCCTTACGACGCAATGAATCTACTTAAAGGCACAATATATTGGTGGGAACAAGTTGGCCTGTATCGATGGATTATGGTGCCGAGAATCTGAGTACACCATTCTCGATACTAGCAGTTGTTGTTGTTGTAATATGTATTTATTAATCCTAATCACACTCCGTGCCTTGACCTTTGTCATCGCCGGAGGGGGAGATGGGGAATGGAGTTGGAGGAAGGAAGGGGGCAGTGAGTGTCCCGACTAAATGTGGTCCTGTACGGCCGCTTCTCGAACATATACGAGAAGAG
Organism: Haemaphysalis longicornis; assembly: GCA_013339765.2. NCBI lineage: Eukaryota > Metazoa > Arthropoda > Arachnida > Ixodida > Ixodidae > Haemaphysalis > Haemaphysalis longicornis. Next base: position 82,637,765 of record CM023458.1, on the reverse strand, counting down.
AGCCGAGGACCACCTTCCTGTGCTCTGTAGACCCTTCGGGATGGGTCCACTCCCGCAGCGTTTGTGGCCTGACTTGAGGAGGAATGAGCGCATGTGCGCGGTTTCTCTTGTCGTTCAAGACAGGACATCTCCATAGAAGATGGAGAAGGTCAGCTACTTGTTGGCTTTCAGGTGATCCGCATTTTGTGCAGGTACCGCCGCCGGAGTGAGGACGAAAGCGTGCCATGATGTGCGGCGTTACGGCAGTGTCCGCCCGAATGCGTCGGAGTGTGACCGTTGCCCACCGGTTACAACCGGATGGGATAGGGTCATCCTCTTCGGGTAGACGAAGTCGAAGCGGTGCACGTCACTCAGCACGTTTAATAATGGAGAAAACGCGAGAAATGGAAAAGAGGGGCTAACTCCCGGTGCTAATTTGTTACTATGCTTTGTGGTGCCACAATAGTGGTAAACGGCGGGAGCTAACTGGAGAAGCATGTATAGATCTTTTTCTGAAATAAACAGTTCCCAAGTGATCGAGCACATCGAATACAAGTAGATCAAAGCTTTCGGTGAGATGGTCGTATCTAAAAGCACACACTTAAGCTTTTATACTCTGCGAATCAGGTTGCTTTCCTGACTAGTCAGTCAGCCATCATACTTTCAGTTTCGTTTCGTTCGAAAAGCAGAGGCGCGCAATTAGCGAACTCAATGACCTATGACGGTGAGCGCCGGAGCTTCTGCAAGCATTGTACTTTGCGGGGAAAAGCTAAATAATCTCCATTAGAATCTGCAAAAGGAACAACATAGACTGCAGGTGTTAAGGGAGCCGGCCGAGCTTCCAATCTCCAGTTCTCCGCACGCGGAGAAGTAGTAGGAGGATGAGTGAGGAGTAACACTTTATTTAGAATCTTGCTATCGGTAAACTGCGCCCTGTTGAAAGACGATCGCCCCGTAAATGAACTTACTGCGATGTAGTGGTAGCTGACCGATCCACCGTTCGCCTCGAGCCGCCGTTGACTAATCCGTAAAGCGTGCGTCGCTCTGAACTTGTTATGTTTCAGCCCGGTGTAACGCGGGAAACGACTGCCTTCACGGGTGCCGTGAAGATTTTATTTCACGCTGTATTGGAACAGCGCCACACAAGATGATATAAGATGGCTGTGATCGCCAGACGACCGGTGAAATCCAATCGCGACCTCGAATTTTGTAGAAGCATGAAACACGGCAAATACAAAAAACAAATATCGCCGGAGAAGAAGTGGACAATTCATTATAATGAATAGTCGCACGTGTATTAGGGTGATTCTTTAAAGGAAACCACAGACGCAAAAAGAGAGTCCGCGAGCGTTTAGGACGAAACCCCGCCTTGGTTCCGCCCCGCCTGTTTTGGGGTAACTCGGGAAATTATCGCACCGGTATCATTCACCGGAAAGACACCTCCTGAAGCCTATGGAGAGGGGGTCCACACCGGGGGGGTTACGACCCTTGAAGGTTGCACCCAGGCCGACGTGCGGGAGCACTTGGCAGAGCGCCACCCTTCGGCGGTCGCTCGAATTCCGCATGTGGGACCAAAAGAGGCTTCGCTGGAATCCGGCTGGATATATGGTCTGGAAATCCGGAGTAGGCAGGCACACCTGCCGCTCGAGAATTTAAAAGCGTTTCTCGCGGCGCGGAGTGGAATCGGCCACCCAAGGAATCCATCACGCGAAACCTTCGCGTTAAAGTATAGTTGTCACTAGTTGGAGGAACGCATGAAGGTGTGACGTTACGCTCAACGCCCTAAACCTTAAAATTAGAAGTTAGGCCTAACGATTTGGCTAGAAGCCTTACGGCACTCAGAGCAACGCCATTCTTCTCGTCACGGATTGTTTGGTTACTTTCCAAACCCTTTCGACCACGTCGAAATGAAGCAATCGCATAGACGCCAGGGACCCAGGTTGGATTGTGGCCACGGGATGCGTTTTTTTTCACTTTACCCTCGATCAGTCATCATCATCGTCAGAGAAAGTTGGTTTTCATGTTTCATGCAGGGGAAGGAAGGCCACCACAGGGCGAATACTGGTGCTGCATCGCAAGGCGTGACCCCGTCGGGGGTGAAGGGGGGAGGTTCGGCCCGGGGAGTAGTGGGGGAGGTGCACGTACCACCTCAACCGCCTCGGCTCCGTGGAGTTCCGGCAATCGAGCACCTCCCCACCTTGGTGCAAGAAGAGCTGGCGCGCCCCCTCAACGTCCTCAGGACGGCGGTGCAGCCCCACACCATCCACTGAACGGGTCTCAAGGGCGGCAGCTGATGCTGGTCGCGAGAGCGAGGATTCGCCCTCAGCGGCCCCGATGACGTTGCCCTCCATTGTGGCACCGTCCAGATTCGGGGCAGCTTTGCTGCCTGGCTGGGCTGCACTGGTGGGTACGCCAGTTTCGCGGTATGTCTGGTTTGTCGACCAGTGGACAGCCGATGCAGCCGGTTGCCAAATCGGCACCGTATGCACGACCACAAACCGCGGATACACCGAGGCTCCCCACTGCGCCAGGCTTCTTCCTGGCTGGGCCATGCTGCTGCCGGCACCAGAAACTTGGTCAGAGCTTCTGTGCACTGCTAAGCGCTGTCGGAGCGCCGGTCAAGCTCCGGCGGATGGGTCCTCCGTCTGATTATCAGACAGGGGGCTCTGGGACCCCCATACTGAAGCTGTTACCTGACCGTGGCGAAAGGTTGAAAGGCGGAAGGCTAGAAGCCGCGAACGGTGGCTGTTGGAGTCCCGGTCAAGCTCCGGAGGATGGGGTCCTCCGTCTGATTATCAGACAGGTGGGCTCTGGAATCCCCATACTGAAGCTGTTACCCTGCCGGGCGAAAGGTTGAAAGGCGGAGGGTTAGCGGCCGTCGGAGTCCGGTCAAGCTCCGGCGGATGGGTTCTCTGTCTCTGATCATCAGACAGAGGGATCTTGGAACCCCCATACTGATGCTGTACCTGACCGTGGGCGAAAGGTTGGAAAGGACGGGAGGTTAGCGGCCGTCGGCAGTCCCCGGTCAGCTCCTCCGGCGGATAGGGTGTCTCTGTATGATGATCAGACACCGGGCTCTGGAACCCTATACTGAAGCTGTTTACCTGACATCGTGGGCGAAAGGGTTGAAAGGCGGAGGGTTAGCGGCCCGTCGGAGTCCCGGTCAAGCTCCGGACGGATGGGTTCTCTGTCTGATCATCAGACAGAGGGCTCTGGACCCCATACTGAAGCTGTTACCTGTACCGTGCCGAAAGGTGAAAGGCGGAGGGGTTAGCGGCCATCGGAAGTCCTGGTCAAAGCTCCGGCGGATGGGGTTCTCTGTCTGATCATCAGATCCCCCCAACCGGGGGCTCTAGGACCCCCATACTGAAGCTGTTACCTGACCGTGGCGAAAGGTTGAAAGGCGGAGGGTTAGAAGCCGCGAACGGTGGCTGTCGGAGTACTAGTCAAGCTCCGGCGGATGGGCTCTGTCTGATTATCAGACAGGGGGTACTGGGAATTTGCTGAGGATTGAGGGTAACCTCAGTGGACCTTGAAAAATCATAAACGCCAAAGATAGGCTCCTTGGTCAATGAAACGTGCCGCAGTCCTCCACGGCTGGAATACGAAACAGCTACCGCTCCCCAACCCAATGCACTGGGCCACGGCTTCGGTGCTTGCCGAAGCTGCATGAACTGTATTCAATCGTGCGACAGGCTTATTACCTGAGCGTCGTGCTGAGGCCAATTTCACCAAGGAAAGCGCGCATACGTGTGGTTTCCACGGGTGCGACGTTGGTCATTGACCCACTGACGAAAAGACAGGTTCTGGGAGCAGCCAGACAGACAGACAGACAGACAGACAGACAGACAGACATATGAACGGAACAACGAGTGGACGGACGTACAGATGGTACAGAGTGGACAGGTGGTCTGACAAACTTTTCGAGCCTTCCTTGCCCAATAGAGGATATAGTTTTTGAATGGTGATTTGAGAATGAAATAATGATAAGAGCCCAAAAAAGATGAAGTACCAGACGAATAAACGGATAGCGTTGGACGGAATATCAGTTGAAAGGAAAAACTCGCTAGTGCAAAGCCCAATAAAAGTTCTTGCAGTGACGGCATATGGTTATTAACTATCTAGACTAAGCAATATAAAAATCCGTCATTGATGTCGAGGGTTACGACTCCTTCACCGGGAACTGAGATCAAAGTAACCAGATGACTGGGGCATAATAGTATTCACGTAGGCGCACTTTGTCTGTCATTTTTGCAACTTGTATTTTTTACGAACTTTGCACAGTTGACGCGTCGACAAGAATTTCCTGGCCTTTCCAGCATCGAGAGTGTCCGCCAGACTTGAAAGCGAACTTGTAGGTTTATATTATTGAAAGCTTTTTGAGCTTGCTTAGAGGGAGAAAACCTTCCCCTCCACCTCGCTTGGGCACGCCGTCTCCCTTCGGCCATGTGTTCGCCTCCAAAGGTTCACAGTTAGATATAGGATAGCGTATATTTTCAATGAAAGAATGTATTCCCAGCAATTCATTTCTGTTTATAAGTGAAGAAGACAGGAAAATCAGTGTCTGCTTGCTCTTGGTAAGCTGCCTTTCCATGTTGAGAGTTGCACAGTGAAGCCTACTTACAAAAAAAAAGCCGGAAATTGGCGGATAACGCGGCGGAAAAAAGACCACCGATGACGATCGGGCCGCGGCCGCCAAGCTCAACCACGAGGCGGAAAACGGAAAACCTCGGTGGTGCTACAATCCCGCTGGCCACTTTACCGGCGATACCGCAAGGTTTGAGTGGGAGTTTGTGGCCAACTAACAAGCCCCCAACAGGCCCGCTGTTCATTCACTGTTACAGAGTAGTATAAACTGAATATTTTATGTATTCCTAAAAGTTATATAAACAAGTGGGATTTTCTCCTTTGATTCCAAATGATCTCCGGTGGGCACCGCTTGATCAAGTGCTACAATAACGAAAATTATCCGCCCCTTTTTTTGAATAGTTGTCGCGGCGCCGCGAGGGAGGGTTGTAGCAGGGAGTAATTCTTTTAATACTCGTTGTGCAGTGAGACCTTGGAGATGATTGATTGCCAATGTACAAAACCAAGGTCTTCAAGGCTCCGTTGATTGCCTTCTTCTTCCTGGCTGAACTGACGCGACTTGTTCGCGCTGTTCTATCAAAGAATTTTCGCAGTTTTTTCTGTTCGCTAAGGTATGCGCTGACAGGAACGCAAGCGAGCCGAAAAGCCTGCCTATTCGCTTGCAGAGATCCGCAGGTTCCTAGTTCCGCCGGCAGTTTCGGAAGAAAAGGCTGTGGAGGGCGTCAGGAGGAACATTTGGTCGTCAAAAAACGGAGAGCTTCGTTAGCATACGTGGTCGCTCCTCTAATGGCTGCAGGGCTTCTCCGTTGTGGCTGGATATTGCCCGGAGGCTCTGGCTTTCCCTACTCGTCACGTTCACGAAGACCAAAGCTGGGTTCTTTTTTCTCGGAAAAGTGGGATGATAATCGAAAGAAAGGTAAAGCTTTCACGTTTTCTGCTTTTCCTGCGAATAAAAAAAAAATGGAGACGACTCGCTTTGGTATACGCTATGCTTTCGCACGACGTAACTTTGTATTCATTGATTTATTAATTCATTCATACATTTATTGCACACTGCAGACCTTCGCAGGTCCAAGAAGGTGGTACCATCCAAGTAAAAAGTACATATTCAGACACTCAAGTCGGCAGAAATAAACAAGGAAAGAGTACGACCGACAAGAACAGGTTTACAGACCCGAACAATACACAGTTAGTAAAACAAACAAGGTGAATCCTTACACAGAGTCTTTTAGGAAGGTCCATTCTCCAACTGCTCGTGAAAAAAGGGAAGCCTAAATGTATCTGTGCATGCAAAATATGGCGTTAGGGTTCTGGGGTGATGGTGTGTCGTATGTCTTGCCGATATGGGTGTCAGGTACTGTGTCTGCTCCAGTGCTGTTTGTCTCTGAAGGAGGAGAGAAATAAAATCAAGCCTCAATGTCTTCCTCTGTGACTCAAGTAGTTGAATACCATTAGCTTTAATTAGAGCAGAAGGTGAATCAGTTGGACGAAACTTAGAGTATATATACCTTACAGCATTTATTTGGATTCTCTCCAGTTGTTGACGTTTTTCTGTTGGAACGGATCCCATAATATGCACGCATATTCTACTTTTGCCCGAATTTTTGATTGGTAGGGCAGGAGTTTAACGTCTGAAGGAGAGACACAGAGTAAACTTTATTCAGTTTGCCAGCTGTCTTGCTTAGTCGTCGGCCGTGAGCCCTTGGGCTCTGGCAGCGTCCTCAGCCAGCTGGACGGCCCAGAGTTGATCTTCCCGGCTGGAGCTGAGCAGCATGGTCTCCCACGGCTCACTGTTAGTGATTGTGTGACCATTTGTGATCGCCTGCGGACATTGCCATAACATGTGCGCCAGGTCCGCTCGTTGCTGACATCTATGACACTCAGGGGAGTAGCGCCCTGAGTAGCAGTAGCTATACACAAGCGGGTTTGGATACGAGTGGGTCTGTAGGAGTCGCTAGACCACCAACTGCCGTTTACTGAGGGATGGGTGCGCTGGTGGAAAGCGGGCCCGGCCTAAACGGTAATGACCTGTAACGTCGCTGTATGACAATAGCCTGTTCCTGCCTGACATGGGGACGAATTCCGCATCGGAAGTGCCGTTCGCTCGGTCGGTAAAGCCTCGGGCGGCTTCGTGCGCAGTCTCGTTACCTGCACAAGGCCGGAGTGGGCGGGGGTTCAAATTAAGTTGACCTTGCTTGTCTGGTTTTCGAGGGGGAGAGCAGAAATCAGGATTGCGGACGTCTCCCTTGATATGTGTCCTTGTGAGAAATTTAGAATTGCTGATTTGGAGTCACTAATAATTGTGTTGATTTTTGTGGAGGAAACCATGGCTAGAGCAATGGCTGCCTCGTCTCCAGGACTCCAACCACCGAGTCTCTCGTGCGGACAGAGCAGGAGGCTATGGTGTTACCCTGATTGTTGGCCACCGCTATGGCCATTGCCTCGCAACCAGCGTAATCGACCGCATCCGTGTAGGCAACGTTCTCGACTTTGGCAAAGCGTCTTTGCAGGGTACGGGCTCTGGCCTCTCGCCGCTCCTTGTTATGTATAGGGTGCATGTTACGCGGGAGCGGAGAGACGCGAATGTTCTCCCTTATTGGTGACGGGATCACGAAACTAGTGGGCGCGCTGTGGGGATGAGCTATACCAAGCGAATCGAGTATGTGGCGCCCCATTGCGCTGTAGTTCAGCCGTACTAGTTGCCCTAGGCGTTGAGCCTCGATTAATTCATCCAGACTATTTGTAAGGCCCAGAGCCTCAAATCGCTCGGTGGGCGTGTTATTCAGTGGGAGACCGATGACCGGCTTGTAGGCTCTGTGGAGGAGAGCATCTATTTTAATTGCATCTGCCCTCTGTAGCCGGAGGTACGGTGTAGCGTACGTCACCCGACTTACTACAAAGGCCTGTACGATGCGTAGGAGGCTAGCTTCTTTCATTCCATGGTTGCGACCAGCTATCCTGGATATTAGCCTGGCTTTTAGCCTGTTCTGGATATTAGCCTGGCTTGTATCATAAGCCGCGTGCCAATTTTGTCGTAAGAGTTGCTGAGTATAGTCTTCGATTTCCCTGTCAAGTCGGGCAAGCCGACGACGCAAGTTGCGATGTAGTTTATATTTGCGGAGTCATTGTCGTAGACTGTTCTTGGCCTCCCACATGTGAAGAAGCCGTGCGTCAGCCTGAAAACGGTCTGCCTCTGCGGGTATACTTTTGGTAGCTGGGTCGGCATCTCGACGTAGTTGCTCCGCCCATGCCTCAATATCGACTATCTCTGCCGCTCCCGAGTCGATTTTTGAGTCAGAGTGGAAAGCACGTTCTGCTGCACGGATTTTTCGAAACGCGTCCCAGTCGACCAGTCGAAGCGTTTTTCCAAATTTACGCGTAATGCCACAGGAAACGCTCGTGATAGCTTCGATGTAATGGTCGCTACGAAGATTTTCTTGCGTGTTAAGCCACGTGGCCTCTCTCCGCATGTTTCTAGTGAAGCATAGGTCAGGCGTCGTGTCTCCACTCACACTATTGCCTATACGAGTTGGGTACAATAGGTCTGTGACAAGGCTGAGACCTTCCTGTTGGACGTCTAGCCAAAGGCTACGACCCTTTATGGTGTCCGGTTTGTATCCCCACTCAGTATGGTTGGCATTAAAGTCGCCTACAATGAGTAGAGCGTGGCCACGGCAGACGTCGCTAGTTTTCCTTAGGAGGTTGGTAAACTTGGAATTATTCTTTGGCGGGCTATATACGTTCAGGACAAACATGCTACTACTGTCCTTTTTTCGGGTTGGAATTAACTACTCTACGAGAACGTGAGCCGCCGACGCCGTGTCCATGCCGGTCTCGTAACGAATGGCCGTGATATTGCGCTTAACGAGGGTGGTGACAGCCGGTTTTAATTTTGATGACGCTACGGCTGTGTCTTCCTGCATGTCTGAAAATGATTTGTAATTTTGGAGCTTGGCAAAAGTGCCTGTTTCTTGGAGGCAAATTACACCAGGAAAGGCGTCCGAGTGGTTAAGTTTAATGTGATGTTCGAGGTTCGCTCGCTTGCGCAGAAACCCTCGGCAGTTCTACTGCTAGACGGTAAGTCCGTCAGGCTTACGGGTGGCCTGATTAAGGGAATTAGGCATGATCCGCGGAACTTTTGAAACTGTCCGCCGAGGGTGGACGGAAGTAAGGTTTGGTGGGTTTGATGGGTCCCGCTCCCCCTTCGCGCATCAGTCTCAGAGAGGCGTTTTCGAGGTCTGTGACGCGCGCGTTCTAACTGGCGATCTTAGCATCAATAGTGTCTGGGAATTTGGCAAGCATATTGTCGAATTTCGCATTTAGGTTATGGTAAAGGGTTTCAATGAGCTGCTCCCCGAATTTATGGAGCATGGTCTGAGTGACATATTGAACCGGACTATCAGGTCCGGGGAGTGCGGTTTGATTTTCGGGTTGTGGCTCCGTCGCCCTGCGTGCGTTTCGGAGGTGGAGAGGTGGCTAGGACTGTACTTATCGCGTTTCTGGAGTTCCGCTCCACGCCACTGGTGGGTCGGAGCTGCCGGTAATGTCCATCGCACTTGCGGAGGTAGGCTACGGGAATTCTGCGGCCACTGGGTCGGCGCTGACGGTAGCTTGAGGGGGGGGGGGGGGGGGCTGTTCTGCGGTATCAGTGGCGAGGGCGTGATTAATTGGGGCTGGAATGCCTTTGAGTTGAGCTAGCTCTGCTTTGAGCGCTCGGTTCTCCAAGAGAACCATCTCTAGCATTTGGCGGATTCGGGTTAGTTCGGAGCGCGAGTTAGAGTCTGAGTCGCAAATGTTTTGAACCGGTGTGCCCCTGCCCTTCCTCTCATTTGTACCGTGGGAGACCGTGGCTGCCCACCAGCTAACCTTGTTTTTGAAGTTGTTGTCGATGGCGCTTTCGGCGCCGCGTTTTGGATCGGGATGGTCACCGCTGGAGGCTCCGGCCCTCTTTGCTCGGTTGGCGACGACGCGACGATGATCGCGAACGGCTGCGTCTCTGGGCGGAAGTGTCCCGGGTTCCCGTTCGGCGGCCTGTGTCTCGCCTGCTCTGCCGCTCTTGTTGCGGCAACCGGGGGAAGGAGCTCGAGAAATCCCGGTCTCTGTCCAGAGCCCCACCGGATTTACATATGCTTGACGAGTTGCCTTCGTCAGTATTGCCGTGTTGTTGTTGCCAGCGGTCTTGCCGCTGCTTCCTGCATGCGCTGCTTGTCCCACTTGCGCTTCTTCAGAACGTAAGGGGTTTGATAGCGGAGTCATCATTTCTTGTCCCCAGTTGCGTGGTCTTTGCCGCAGAGTGCGCACTTTGGCGTGCACGGGGGGTCCTCGCCCGGTGTCTCTTCGCCGTAGAGCTTGAATATCTTCTTATCCGGGGCTGGGCAGACATCCACGCAGTGTCCTTGTCGGCCGCATCCGTCGCAGATTTCATGGCGCTTCTTGTGAAGGAAGCAGCGGTACTTGGCCCCGCGGTAGTAGATGTAGTGCGGGACCGTTTTTACCTCCTCGAAAACGATAAGGACGGACTTGGTCCGGCCCATTCGTCTTGCCTGAAGGATGGTGGGATTTGTCTTGTATACCAGACTGTTAGTGATGTCTGCGGCACTGTCGTAGTGTGGGATATTATGAATTACCCCCTTAACAGTGTCTTTCGGTGGTGCCGCATACGCGGTGACCTCGTACATTTTCCCTCCAATGTGGAGTGCCTTCACGTCGTTGTATGTTTGGACACGTTGCATGCTTGATGTGCTCGCAACGATGATATTTTTCTCCGAATTAATGCGGAGGAGATCTTCGACTGCCTCGTCGTAGGTAAGGCCGGTGACAGGCAGCACCCCGTCGCGAAGCCCCGCGTGGCTGACTTTGGTTACATCGAGGCCCGTTCTCGGCCGGAGAACTATCTTGATGTCGTCACTGGGCAAGTGCGCTTGACGCGGCGCTCGATTAAGTCTTCGTAGGGACTGTAGCGCTCGCGGCTTTCGATCTGGCTCACGAGAGCCAACGGCATCTTGCTCGAGAGGATGTTCTACTGTTGGGCTTAGCTTGAGAATTAAGGGCGCGAGCGCCTCGCCGGCGGTGGCTTCCTAGCCAGCCAGCTTTCTCCGTGATATCTTTCGGTGAGATTGGCTCACGCTCTACTTCGACGCCGTCCATCGCGCTGCTCCGGCTGTCGGGGAAAGTCGCCTGAAGCCTCGATGGATGCCGGAGACGGGGTGGAAGCGGCTAGGGCAAGGCCGCCGCCGTCGTTCCACCTCGGTGCACCGAAGCGGCGGTTGGGGTTAGCGCTGGCTCAAGCAGGACAGGGAAGCCGGCTTAAAAAGGCCGGTCCGTGGTCCAAACCTCCAGGGGTTGCTGTCACTCGGTGTCGGAGACCTTCGGGCGCTCCCTGTGATTGGTTGCGTTTTTTTAATTTGTGTCGTAAGAAAGACAGTTTACGGAAGGCGGAGGCGGATATATCGTCAATATGTTGATTCCAAGTTAAATTACTTGTGAGTGTACCTCCTAAATATTTGAACTCCGAAATTTGCTGTACAAGTTACGCATTTATTGTATAACAATTGATTGATTGATTGTAAGGTTTAACACGCCGACGCAACGGAGGCGATGAGGCGCGCCGTAGTGGAGGGCTCCGGATTAATTTAGCCACCTGGGGACCTTTAACGTGCGCTGAAATCTCGCACACACAGGCATTTTTGCTTTTCGCCTCCATCAGAAAAGCGATCGCCGGGGCCGGGAATCGAACCCGCGACCTCGTGCTCAGCAGCGCAACGCCTTAGCCACTGAGCCACCGCGGCGGGTTGTGTATAACAATACTGAAGCGGTGGCATCAGTATTGTTATACTGTGGCATACTGAAGCGGGTCATACTGAAAGCGGTGGCATACTGGCATACTGAAAGCGGTGGCATACTGAAGCGGGTCATCAGCATATATACACTTTTATCTGTTTAAAGCCATTCCCTAGCGATTGCACCATTTGAAAACATTAAACAAGCTGTCATTAAGATCATGTAGATTTTCAGGGCAAGCAAGTAATTTCACTATATAAAACACAAAGTTAAATACAGGCGTTCGAAGTATTTCCATTAGAACCACCTTAGCTATGTTTCACAAATTGTTGAGATCCCGGCAAGGGACATCATTTTTTGACTGAATACACCTCATTGGTAAAGGGGAATTATGTAATATCGCTTTTACAGGGCTATACTGGGGTACAACGTAGAAACGGGAACGGAAGTTCCCGCCGTTCCTCATCACCGCAGCCGGATGTTACTCCGTGCGGCGCAAGTAGTACATTAACTAGAATATTTTGAACATGACACGAGCGTTTCCGTAATTTGATTGACCTAATATGGTTTATAAACGTCTGTAGGCGGCGACAAACAACTGCATGAGAAAAGGCCGACGATGTCACGCATTCATAGCTATCTCCTTTTAAAACACGCGCACCCTTTGACCTCCGGGTCCATCGCTTAGGCGGAGTCATAGAGCTTTTCACTAGCTTAAGTATTGTGGAATCTCGAGGTAATGCCTACGTGGATCTGCGAAAGAGCACGGTGTCTTCATCGGTGCCACCATACCCGGAATTTCGGCTGGAAGTTCGGCGTGGCATAGCACGTCCCCACCTGTTCTTGCGCGCGAACCTAACGCGGCGAGAGAGGGCGTTGCGAGCGGAGAGAAGGCGAGGAGGACGCGGGGGAGAGGGCGCACCTCTGGCCGACGGTTGAATGAGTCAAGGATATAAGGCACGTTCGTAACCTTCCGTTCTGTGTCGGCTTTGTGGCTCAGTTGGTAGAGTACCGTGCACCTTGCGTTCCGCCCGCAGAGTCGTAGGATCGAAACCTGGCGCCGGCAAGTATTTATATAGTGTAGGGGGAGCGATGCGGACGAGGACTAACGGACGCCAACGCGGGTGACATCGTGAGTTACTGAAATGCTCTGCATTTAAAAGCAGTCAGTGCAAGTGGAAGGGAGCTTATCCGCGAATTGTTATTCGAGCTCGAGCAGCCACTGAGTTTTTGTAAAGGAAACTGGCGGGGCCTGGCATCGGGGTCACAAGGGCTTTCACAAATTTACAATTTTCCAGAGTTTAAAGATCTCATTGTCAAGCTCAGTGCAATAAAAACTTGCAAGGGAAATCCAAAGGCAAATTCAGCTTCAGAAGAAATCGAGCTGAACTTTTATGCGGCGCGCACTGGTGGACGTAACGCATTAGCTTTACAATTTGTTCACGCTGCGGCCATTATGTGAGCGGCGACTTTTTTTAGCAGTGACATAAAATATAGGTAAGCGGGACATATGTATATACCCCTGTACAAAACAATGCTTTTAAACTAAGTGTATGCAGTTTGAAGTAAGCTAAAGGAATGCCTCTCGCTATCTGCTTTATTGATGCGTAAAAAAGGGAGCTTTCTGGGAGCGAAGGCACCGCTTTTCGAAAACAGTAAAATTAACGTATTGGGGATTTTATAGCATCATGCCCTCAAAACAGAAATAGCGCGACAATCCCGAATGAGAAGAAAAATCTGGCAAAGGCTACGTTGAAGTGACACGTTGTTTTCCCAAAATGGGGGTTCCGGGAGCAACTGCAGTTGGCAAGCTCCAAAGGCCAAGTCCACTGCTCCCGTAATGAGATTGTCCTGTCGGTTCGTCCGAACGGCGGGTGAGCTGCTGTTTCGTTCCTGTGCTTTTATTTTCACCGTGTTACTAGGAATCTTCCGCCCTCGTGTATTTTATAGTGTTTAAAATCGTACTACACGCTAGACAAGAGGTAACCAGTATACGAGGATGTTGAAGAGGTTGTTGGCACAATGCAAAGCATGAATTGCCTTCTCAGATATAGCATGCAAGCAGTAGTTTATGAAGTGCAATGCTTTACAACGCTTTAAACTGGTCTGCTCAGCAACGTTTTTTGTTTGTGATGCCTACAAAACCTTTTTATCCCACAGTAAAACTACAGTAACTCGCTACGAAACTTAAAATAAAAGAAATTCTACTTCCGAGCAACTTCAAATTGTTCAGTGTGCCAAATCTGTGAAGGTATTTTTCACGAAACAAGAATCAACCTTGTTTTGTGCGGGAACCTAAGAGACAACTTGAGCGGCAGACGTCATCACCGGCAGCACGCATTGGCTGAATACTATTGTTTCTAGTTTTAAAGGGCGTTTGCTCTTCACTATTTGTGGGTGCTTGCGGAATGCACAGATGCCCATTCCTATTCTGTGACGGATTTCTTTGTCGTGATTGGGATCGGCTCTGACTATCTGGCCAAGATGGTTATCTTTCAGCGCTTGCTCTAGCGTTTCGTTGCCTTTTATAAAAAGACGGTGCATTGATCATGTTTATTTATGATTACTTTTTATTTATACATATTTATTTTTAGCTGTGGAGTCATATTCTTGAGCTTGTTCTAGCGTTTCGCTACTTTTGCTGAAGAGGGCGCATTCAGCGTGTTTATTTATGATTACTTCTTTTATATTTACTCTCGGGCCCACTGCGAAGCTTTCTGATAGTAGTTCGCCAGTCACGTTTAGCAGTTGTTCTGCAGATTTACTGAGCAAGACAACGGCGAGTGGACTCCTCAAATGGTTCAAGTATTCCACATTGTCCCGCAACCACACGTCTTCCCAGGCAAACTCACTAAACACCCCTCCAGACGGTGAACAATTTTGGTGAGAGGATATCCCCCCGTCGCTCTGCCTTTCGGATCGGGAACTTGTAGCTTTGCTCGTGAAGGAATATTCTTCCCCTTCTTCCCTCATTCTGATATAGGTCGCTTCGATTCCTTGGGCCTTTCGGAACCAAGGAATCGTATTGCACTGGTCCTTTAACTCTTTCAACAGTGCGGCAGTGTCTATTGAATTAAACGTTTTTTCTTAGTATACTAATGCCATGTTGAGGGGTTTAATGTACCCTGGGGATTTTTCTATTACATGATTGACCACATGAATGTGATCCATTCTTGGGTATCGTTTCTACTGTCTGGGTTGTTGAGAATATAGGCTGTCGCTTATGCGGTTAACTTTTACTTTGTTAAACACGTTGTATATAACTGAGAATAGGCAATGAGTCTGTAATTCCCGAGGTATTTTGTATCTGTCTTCTTGTTAATCAGAACTAAGTTAGCAGTTTTCAGGCTATGGGCAGTTTTAGAGTCCTTATGCCTTCTGGAAATAGTGAGGAAAGCTTTTCTAGTACAATATCTCCTCCCTCCTTCAAAAGTTTCACGGTTATGCCAGTGTCACCTGCAGGTTTCCCTCTTTTCATGCCCCCCTTCCCTACTTCTTATTTACTTGCCAGTGAAACATCGTAAGCTAAGCTTGTACGCTACGCAGTTTCCCATCGTTCAACGTCGATCGCACATAGCCTGGTGTAGAATCGTTCGGCTACTTTGCTTATCTTCGCCATGTTGTCGCTAATATTACTGTTCTTGTCTTTGAGTACGTACCTACTGTCTTTGCCCATAGCTAGCTTTTCTGTAGTTGCTGCTAAGCTTCCTCCTATTTCGAGCCTTTCCTAGATCACTGCAATGTTGCGTGCACGAAGGTCGTTCGTTTTACTTGAGCACTGCAAAAATCGTACAAATATGAAATAACTGACCGTATAATTTTTTTCCTTACAAAAAGGAAACAGTTAGTTTTATACAGTTTCGTGCCACTGGGGAAAGTAGAACCGCGAGGTTGTGAAACGCAGGATGGCCGTACACGCATTTGAGAAAACGTTGGTTTTCTGCTCGACTCTTTTTTTTCCTCGTGCAGCAATTTACGGTTTCGATTTTTTTTGTGTTTTATGGGGCTTGTGTTCAATACGGGTATCAGATTCCTGGCTGTGTTTACGCCCTTTCGCTTTCGGTACCAAAATACAATGAATAAAAGTTGTCCTCGAAACCAGTTCTGCAAATATCAACCAAACATTCGCGTGCAGGCTCGTACACGTCGCTAAAAATGCAGCGTTTCCGTGGCGGCGTAGCGCGCGATGACAACGGCATCGCCGTAACGTCTCAGCGCCCTCACGTGAAGAAACGCAAACATATGAAAATAAACATGAAAAAAACAAACGCAATGAGGATGTAAGTGCCTCTGCTACAGGCGCCAGCTCTCCGAGTGCATTCTGAAAACGCCGAATTCGAATAGAAAAACGTCGAAATTCGAACTTGAAAGGGTTAATAAGTAACTATCGATTCAATGCTGATAGAGGCTAAAAGCAAAAGCGCCGGTGTGTTCGAGATTTCGGCGCATGTTAAAGATCGCCAGGTGCTCAAAATTAATCCGGAGTGCTGCACTGCAGCACGCCTCATCGCCTCTGTAGCGTCGGCGCGTTAAACCCCATAATCAAACGAAAATCACTATCGATTCGAATACGCGTGGGCAGGAAGCCTAGTCACGCGGTTCTCTTGTGCTGACAGGCAAGCACTGATGGCCAAGCCGCCGCTTTGCGATAAGGTCA
The DNA here is from genome assembly GCA_013339765.2 of Haemaphysalis longicornis. Classification (NCBI taxonomy): domain Eukaryota; kingdom Metazoa; phylum Arthropoda; class Arachnida; order Ixodida; family Ixodidae; genus Haemaphysalis; species Haemaphysalis longicornis. The sequence goes on along the minus strand of CM023458.1, from coordinate 82,621,762 downwards.
ATAAGGTGCGCAGCTGTTTCACCTTCGCCTAGTCACGTGGTACCGAAGCGTGGGAGTGGGCATTCCGGAGCTGGCCGAACGATACGAAAGAGGTGAAGCTTGGCGAAGCTCGCGCGCTGACGGCGAAAGGTCCTTACGACGCAATGAATCTACTTAAAGGCACAATATATTGGTGGGAACAAGTTGGCCTGTATCGATGGATTATGGTGCCGAGAATCTGAGTACACCATTCTCGATACTAGCAGTTGTTGTTGTTGTAATATGTATTCATTAGTCCTAATCACACTCCGTGCCTTGACCTTTGTCATCGCCGGAGGGGGAGATGGGGAATGGAGTTGGAGGAAGGAAGGGGGCAGTGAGTGTCCCGACTAAATGTGGTCCTGTACGGCCGCTTCTCGAACATATACGAGAAGAGAGCCGAGGACCACCTTCCTGTGCTCTGTAGACCCTTCGGGATGGGTCCACTCCCGAAGCGTTTGTGGCCTGACTTGAGGAGGAATGAGCGCATGTGCGCGGTTTCTCTTGTCGTTCAAGACAGGACATCTCCATAGAAGATGGAGAAGGTCAGCTACTTGTTGGCTTTCAGGTGATCCGCATTTTGTGCAGGTACCGCCGCCGGAGTGAGGACGAAAGCGTGCCATGATGGGCGGCGTTACGGCAGTGTCCGCCCGAATGCGTCGGAGTGTGACCGTTGCCCACCGGTTACAAACGGATGGGATAGGGTCATCCTCTTCGGGTAGACGAAGTCGAAGCGGTGCACGTCACTCAGCACGTTTAATAATGGAGAAAACGCGAGAAATGGAAAAGAGGGGCTAACTCCCGGTGCTAATTTGTTACTATGCTTTGTGGTGCCACAATAGTGGTAAACGGCGGGAGCTAACTGGAGAAGCATGTATAGATCTTTTTCTGAAATAAACAGTTCCCAAGTGATCGAGCACATCGAATACAAGTAGATCAAAGCTTTCGGTGAGATGGTCGTATCTAAAAGCACACACTTAAGCTTTTATACTCTGCGAATCAGGTTGCTTTCCTGACTAGTCAGTCAGCCATCATACTTTCAGTTTCGTTTCGTTCGAAAAGCAGAGGCGCGCAATTAGCGAACTCAATGACCTATGACGGTGAGCGCCGGAGCTTCTGCAAGCATTGTACTTTGCGGGGAAAAGCTAAATAATCTCCATTAGAATCTGCAAAAGGAACAACATAGACTGCAGGTGTTAAGGGAGCCGGCCGAGCTTCCAATCTCCAGTTCTCCGCACGCGGAGAAGTAGTAGGAGGATGAGTGAGGAGTAACACTTTATTTAGAATCTTGCTATCGGTAAACTGCGCCCTGTTGAAAGACGATCGCCCCGTAAATGAACTTACTGCGATGTAGTGGTAGCTGACCGATCCACCGTTCGCCTCGAGCCGCCGTTGACTAATCCGTAAAGCGTGCGTCGCTCTGAACTTGTTATGTTTCAGCCCGGTGTAACGCGGGAAACGACTGCCTTCACGGGTGCCGTGAAGATTTTATTTCACGCTGTATTGGAACAGCGCCACACAAGATGATATAAGATGGCTGTGATCGCCAGACGACCGGTGAAATCCAATCGCGACCTCGAATTTTGTAGAAGCATGAAACACGGCAAATACAAAAAACAAATATCGCCGGAGAAGAAGTGGACAATTCATTATAATGAATAGTCGCACGTGTATTAGGGTGATTCTTTAAAGGAAACCACAGACGCAAAAAGAGGTCCGCGAGCGTTTAGGACGAAACCCCGCCTTGGTTCCGCCCCGCCTGTTTTGGGGTAACTCGGGAAATTATCGCACCGGTATCATTCACCGGAAAGACACCTCCTGAGCCTATGGAGGAGGGGGTCCACACCGGGGGGGTTACGACCCTTGAAGGTTGCACCCAGGCCGACGTGCGGAGCACTTGGCAGAGCGCCACCCTTCGGCGGTCGCTCGAATTCCGCATGTGGGACCCGGGGTGCCGGGCGGGTGGGTTTTGCGTATCCTCTTCCCAAGCGGACAGCCCCTGAAACATGCCGGGCGTCATCGCACGGGGCCGCTTGTACCCTTTGACTGAACCGGTGGGTATCCGGCGGTGGGATTCGAACCGTCCACCTCCCGAAGCCGTGGCGGACGCCCAATGCACTGGGCCACGACTTCGGTGCTTACCGAAGCGGCATAAATTGTATTCAATCGTGCGACAGTCTTATCACCTGAGCGTCGTGCTGAGGCCGATTTCCCGAAGGAAAGCGCGCATGCGCGTGGTTTCGACCGGTTTGACGTTGGTCACTGATTCACTGCGAGCAGACTGACGAGTGCACATGCGTCTTATTCTGCGTCAAAACAGACAGACAGACAGACAAACCGACAAACGGATGGACGGGCGGACTGAAAGAGACAAAATATACTGCGTCTACCTAGCCCAATACAGAATACCGTTTGCAAATACTGACTTGAGGATGACGTGATGAGGAGGACCGAATTCAGATGTATACTTTACCCGATGCATAACGCGCAAAGCATTGCATAAGAAGAGCTCAAATGAGTAAATTGCTGAGGAAAAGCTGAAAGCAAGTTTTGCAGTAAGTGCGGACGGTTAGTTGCTTACTCAATAAGTAATATTAAACAATACTCATCGTTGACTTCGATGATTAATTTGCTTAGCCGCGAAGTGGTATTCAAATAAAAACGATGAATGTGGCAGAAGGCCCTTCACGCTGGGGCTTTCAGCCTCTTATTTATGCAAGCATTTTTGTTGAGCCTTGCACTGTTGGTGTGTCGACACATGTTTCCAGGTTTTAGGATCGAGAGTTTTCGTGAGGTTTTAAAGCGTGCTTACAGTTTTGGGCTGCTTACTGCGGAGATATTCTGAACTCGCTCGCATTTCTGCTTGCATAGACCAAAAAAGGCCGCTCCATGTCCTCACTTCGGCACACTATCTCTCTTCGGCGATACGTTCGGTTTTGGTGGTTCGTATATGTAAAATACTTTGAAAAAATGTCTTTATAGCAATGCATTTCTTTTTAGAAGCGATACAAATTTTAATAAGATCGGTGTAAGCTTGGTCTTGGTAAGCTTGCTTTCTCACGTTGTGGTGTTGCGCAGTGAACATACTTACAAAAAGAATAGCTCGCAACGGGGCGGAACGCGGTGGGAGGGGACCACCGACGACGATCGGGACGTGGACGCAAAGCGCAAGCGCGAGGCGGAGACGTCGGCGTGGCTGCAATGCTGCTGGAAATTCCGCTGGCGCGTCCGTGCGGTTTGAGCGGGAGTTTGTGGCCAACCAACAACACCCCAACAGCTCCACAGGTCAGCAGCGATTACAAAATGGAATGCCCTGAATTTTAACAGCCGAGGTGTTGAGCCGACCATGTCCTCCGTTTCCGTCGTCCGCTGTCACGCACTCAGCTGGGATCTACATGGAAAATAAAAAAATTAAAGCCCGTGAAAGGTGTGGGATGTGCAGAGCTGCGATTCGCCATAATTGGCCGTAGCACCATTATCCGCTCACTGCTACCACCCAATGCAATTAAAATTTCCCGCTTCCGCTGTGCTCGCACGCCCTCAGCCTGAAACAACGCAAGCGGGAGTTCTGCTCTTTTTGTGCTTGCTTTTCCTCCCGCACGCGCAGGCGTTGCTCTTCCGCTTTTTTCTCTATACTACTATCGCAAAGACCAGCCCAATGAGCGTTACGATATAAACGAACACGGGTGTTGCCGCCTAATCACATAATGTAACGAGGATTAGACGAAGTGGACAATAGTGAAGAAGTGAAGAAGTGGCTCGCATCATAATGGTCTCGTCTGGCGCCAACAGCTCTGTGCAGCTATTGCAACGAAGACGAGTCTGTCGATCACTACCTTTTGACATGCCGACGTTTTTCCCGACTGAGACGTCAGTCCCTGGAGTGCCGCTTACAGTTTGGGGATATCCCTAACAGTGCCG